>OZ026615.1:13149853-13434853 GCA_964020975.1 Hermodice carunculata | reverse complement strand
TTCAGTCTAAAAAATCAGCATTTTGGTATTTTAAAATTCCGCGAACGGCATTTAACAGATAAAAATGTCAGAAAAACATGGATAGATTTTTGTCATACAATTCCCAGCTCGTTAATTTGTGATAAAAGAAATACGAAACAACACCTGGGTGTCAGCTTTATATAGGTGTATGAACTGTGCTCTTGCCAGGGTCACATCATTGTCCTTCCCCACCATAAAGTTCCCACCTGGCCTGGAAGACAGTGCACCTATATGACCACCAATGAAGCAACTCTGCTATGCAGCAAACCTTAATTAGCTAACTTTATCTAAACAGAAGCTACAGCATGCTGAAAACACAGTATTTTCACAATTACGGATTATCTCCGTTGGGATGCGCAACCAGCCAATCACAACTGTGGTCTGTAACCTACAGCCTGTTCACTGCGAGTTGGCAATTGCAAGGGTATGAATTTGTAAGAAGTTCCACCCCTGGAAAACCGCTCTGGCAGGAGTGGCTGACTGTGACGAACCACACAGCACATTTGCGTTCTACACATTACATTGAGTCTGCTTTCATGTTATGGCTAAGAACGAAAGTGACCAAGTGCTCCCTGGGTCTACACTGTGCGGTGCTCTCCGAGTGGCTGTCATGTCTCATCCACGTGGAGACGGTACCCGACATTCATCTCTTGTCCCTGCTTATTTGCCGCCGCCGGGTGGCGGCTTCCGGCTTCCGGCATTGTTTCCATTTTATATTAAAGTGTAAATCTCATTATTTATAAGTTGTATTTTATGTTTGATCCGTTGTGCTTCCACCTTAGCTCAGGTCTGTGACCTTTTTTATTTTTTATTTTTTACTATTTATACTAGTTTTACTCGGTCGAATAGCTCGATAGCAAGTGTTCTTCTTGTACACTATAAGGAGAAATAAAACTTGAAATGAAATGAGAAACAAAATCCCACTGCCGCATGCAAAATATTCCAGTATTTATCAAGGATAATGCACATAGGGTCACAAGTTGTAATAGTACAAACTTATTTTGCACAGCTAGTCTTACAAAATGAACAATGTAACTCATTCTTAAAATTTTCATTGTTTGGAAGGGGCATATCATGAGTAGTGATGTCTTACTTTTCACTTGCTCATATGCGCGAATTTACAAAGCGCAGCATGTTCAACTGTGCTGGTGGAAGTTTACTTTATTACCTTTGGAACCGTTTCCCGAGTAGCAGATGCACACGGGTGTGCGGTGGGAGAGATACAGAGCAGATGGTAGCACCAGGTAATTATACCTGATATATGACTGCTAAAGATGTTGCCATCTCGGAGACAAACAAAATTAGCTTGTCCCATTGATTAGCCGTTTCAAACAGGAAGTGGTGTGTCCCGACATTGTTCCCAGTGTATCTTGCACATTGTCGGGTGACCATGCATGAAAGGACTTCACACTTTATGGCCGAGTTGTCCAGAAATATTTGGGAAACCAAGTTACATTCAACAACTGGAAATACTGGAAGTACTAATAAATTAACAAAAAATGACACACAACAGTCACATGTGGCAAATAATTTGAACTCGATCAAATTTACCTGATTTAATTGATGACATAATGTGATACTAGGCCTATGTTTATAATTGTCATTGAAATAACCCCCTTTCATCACAAGTAATCACTATTAGTTTGAAACGGAAAAAGCAAACCGATTCACAGTTGCCTTGTGATTGCATATTCAATTGCCTTGCCAACTCTGAGTGACCAGTCTGTAGGCCTATGAAGAAGTTTGTATTGTACTTTTGACATGCCTTTTCACTGATATTTTATGTTTGATTTCGTCTCGTTATGAAAGTTTGCCTGGCAGATGTAAATTGTGCATATATAATTTCACTTTGCTCATGAAAAAGTATCTTGGTTTTTTTTTTTTATTTTGTTTTTTTTTTTCCCGAAAGCATTCGAAATACGCAATTTGATGGATAACCAATGCATTCGTATTGTATAATGAGCCGGAATGCAATATTCCAAATGCTGAAAAGTTTGTTGTTGTTGTTGTTGTTGTTGTTGTTGTTGTGTATGTGTGTGTGTGTGGGTTATGTTTTATGTGTTTTTTTGGTTTTTGTTTTTTCGTCTCTGTTTTTGTTTCTGTTTTTGTTTGTTTGTTTGTTTGTTGTTGGTGGGCGGTGTGGGGCTATTTTGTTTTAAAAGGGTAGCCTTAAATTATGAACAAGTTTTGTCTTAATAGCTTCTTCAACTGTATTGTTTTTGCAGATGGTCGTAAGCCGACATAAACTCTCCGAGGGTCTAAGCTGGGCGTGAAACACCGTCACCAGAAAAGAAAAATATGACATCCAGCACACTGTAACAGTACGTCCACTCGTGCAATTTATGGAATATGAACAACTTAAATAAAATCATTCTAAAAATAGAATTTGTTGTTGTAAGAGTTACAGAAGCATGAAAACCCTTTGTGTACTATGATATTGATTAAAGTTCACTGCACACTGGGGACCTGAAACTGTGCAACAGTTAATTAAGGCAGCACATGGGGGACCTGAAAGTGAGCAATAAATAATTAAAGGCTTCATTAGCGATTAGATACCGAAGAACTGCTAATATCGTTCAGGTTGCTAAGATTTTTCCTGAACCTTTGCATGCTGAACATGTTGTCGTAAAATTGATAGTCATTAGAACTTTGCAATTACACACGGAATTTGAACAGGTGGACTGATTTGGTCAACTCTCATTGATGGCTTAGCCAGATATTAAATGGCCGCTGATTGTAATTTTATTAAATACTTCGACAAAATGTTTTGATCATTCTTGGAATTCACTATCAAAGGTCCCAAGTGACATGCGCTATACTTTTTCATTAGGTTACCAGCTGATAAGCACGTCTTTTCTCAGAAGCGGTGATATACTGTTACACCTTTACTCAGTATACTTGTTCCCCTTAGTTTTGATGTCTTGCTATATATTTACAAACTATATGTTTCAGCACCGCCGGAAAAGGGGGGGGGGGTTCAAGTGTCGCAAGTATACTCCACAACCCTATCAAGGATTTCCATCCTCCATCTAGACTTTCTTAAGAACCTTTCTTTGTTAATTCGTTATTAAACAAAATAGTTGATGAATAGAGTGAAACCTGTTTTGGGAGACCACTGTAATGAAAGACCACCTGCCTTTTAAGACCATATTTTCAAAGTTTGTTTATAACGAATTAACTAAGAAAGTGTCCTAAGAAATACTACCCTCCGTCCTTATCCTGATCCCCAGCTCGAAAAGGAGATGAGGGAGGAGGAGGAGGACTTGAATCTAATTTGGATGATACTTGCTCACAGGAACACTTGCCCAATCTACAGTTGAAAATTTGCTGCTGAAAGCAGCTCCCCCTATGAACTTTTTTTCTTTTTTTTTTCTTTTTTCTTTTTTCGCTTCAGCACAGGCTACCATGTGGCCCACGTTCCGCAGAAAATCATTGTGTTGTGTCCAGCATTGTAAAGGGAAATCAGGGGATTAGTGCATGTTTACTTAAATTCCTCAATGTCAGTAAAAAGTGGTATGTAACCAAATAGATTGGTAAAGGATTGACCAAAATGCACCGTTCAGTGTGATTTAAAAAAAGATTCCCATTTAACCGCCCCCACTCGCCACCTATGCGCCACCTATGTTTCACTTGTCTAGCGACCTGCTTCCCCGCCCCCCCCCCCCTCCCCCCAAGTGACTTTGCTACAGGCCTGCGATAATTTCTGGGATCATGTTATGCATCACTAAAATAAGCCCATCATTAAACACAAATTACAGTGTGTAGACTTCCCAGAGTTGAGGGAAACGATGCTTTGAAACTGGGTCAAATTAATGAATACACAAAATGTGGAACAATGGATTCATTAAATAATTCGTCTCTCTATCTGATAAAAAAGGCGAGTCCTGTTTCTCGTTGCGTCTGAATCTGTGACAAAAGGCCAACATAACTGATCAGTGATAAGATTATTTATCTCGGCTTTCCTACTACCCCCTGAATCAGGGATCTGGACAATATAACATTTTTCCCGCACAGTGCTTTTGTCGGTAAAAAAACTTTGGCCCTATATATATATATATATATATATATATATATATATATATATATATATATATATATATATATAATATATATATATATATATATATATATATATGTATGTATGTATATGTATATATATATATATGTATATATGTGTGTGTGTGTGTGTGTGTGTGTGTTTTCATAAATATAAGTAATTGTGGTCATGTGCTGTCCTCTATCCTGCAACAAGAACCTGACAGCAAGGAGGGCACATTCATGTATTTAGCAGGGCAATTTTTTTTTTTGATATAAAATGTAGTAATCTGAGAGATGGAAAAGCCGAAGAAAAGTCCTTGACGTAGTTCAAACCATAAAAAGTTGCTTAAATTATTCAGAATTTTTCTATTGTATAGGAGAAAAAGTGATTTTCAGATCTTTCAGTAACAAAATTGCTGCAGGGGCCCTCTTCATGGTAGAAGCATAGTTCTGTTGCTTAGCGACATTATTAGCAAGAACAGGTCTGCAGTGACTCATAAATTTTTCCAAAAGGAGAGGTCACAAATAGCGATCTATTTTATGTGTATTCCACCGAATACACAACATAGCGTACACAATTCTGCGGGCTACTAATGTGTATTCCCATTGGATTCAATATTAAAGTAACAATTAATAATTTAATTAATTTTGCAGCTCAAGTGTCAAAATTACATTAGTACGTGTACTTAAACTATACACACAAATTTACGAAGAGAAAGTTAAAGTTTATAAATGCAGGAATGTCTGAGTGAAAGTTGCGATGCACAGTAATGGGGATATTCAGACCAGGCCCAACTTCCTGCAGTGCCATCCACTGAGCACCCACCTGAACCAATTACTCAACACTTTAGCTAACGACTAAAGACATATCTTCCGTATCAATCTGTAGATCAATAATAGAATAGTCCGATTCTTTTTATGCACCGGGAATCGATGATTGGAAGGGATCTTAATATCGTCCCATTCCGACGGTTACGAACAGGGATACACTCTATTCAAAAGTCCCTGCCATATTTGGAACACTACTGCCCTCTGGTGGCAGAAACCAGAGGTTTGGGTGGAAACCAAATCAAGTCCCCATTAATTTACATGTTAAATCTGCTCACTTTTCTGGCTAATATCTATCATTTCAAAACACTCTTGAATACACCCATTGTGTTATTCTACTAGGACCTATCTAGGACTACTACAGTGAGGGACAAATCCGGTCTTAAGTGTTTGACCCTTTGCTACAGAGGTTACTGTGATGTAGCCTCTTTATATCAAATAAGTTTTCATGGCAACATGTACAAAACATAATCTGTTGAATTCTTGTTTTGGAACCAGTAATGCATTTTGCAGTTAGGCGTGTAATTTGTACTACCTGGGGCATCTCTCTCTCTCTCTCTCTCTCTCTCTCTCTCTCTCTCTCTCTCTCTCTCTCTCTCTCTCTCTCTCTCTCTCTCTCTCTCTCTCTCTCTGTCTCTCTCTCTCTCTCTCTCTCTCTCTCTCTCTCTCTCTCTCTCTCTATATATATATATATATATATATATATATATCACATGGTCCGATACTCAAGCTTAATCGGATTTTTTTGTTTTTAGTCCTGATTAGAAATGAGCCTGCACTGATCAGTTTGCTCCATTAACAAGTAAACTGAGATTTAGAATAAATATACCTGTGACTGCTAATTATATATCTTTAAAATCCCGTATTTTATTAAACTGTTGCTGCTGGAAAGTCCTAAAATGTTTAGACACTCAACTCAGTTATTCTGGCCATGGGTCCAACTGTACAGGGTATCAAAATTGCATTGAGAAGTATACCAGTGGCAATTAGGAAAAGTCAAAACACTGAGGTTTTTGACATTATGTTGTAGTCCCAAAGTTTTCCTAACAGAATAACACAATGGTTATATTCAAAAGTGTATTTGATAATAGATATGAGCTAGCAAAGGAAGCAAATTTGTAAGTGAATGGGGACTTGAATTGGTGTCCACCACAGCCTCATTCTGGTTTCTGTCACCAGAGGTCATTAGTGTTCCAAATATGGTCGGATGGACTTTTGAATAGGGTGTATATGTCATCACGATTTTCTCAATTTTTTTTTTTTTCTTTTTTTTGTAATTTTTAAGCCATATGTTAAAATGATCCACTGAATCACCATGCCCAAGTTTGAGAAGTATTTCGGAAAAGAGTCAAAATTTACAATCCTTTCAAACGTATCTCCAAGTTAAGTCCGGGTAATATAGAAAAAAATCTTGCACATCATGGTACAGCTTAGCCATTTGGCACATTTATAGGTGAAGGCATTTTCTTGAATTTTAATGCAGGAAACAACCCGTAACCTGCAACAAACATGGTTTAATTGAGACGTTTCTATGGAAACCTTCAAAATTATGATAAAATGAAAAATTACTCATAAACCTTATAATCTTGGGGTGAATGCCTGGAAATTTTTTGTACTTGTAAGATATAATCATTTGCATAATGTACTAATGTAAGAAATCGTTGAATTTCCTGATTAAGGTGCCAGGATGGTTTGGTCTATGACGGCTGTGCCGAAGAAATCACAAAATGACTTTTGTTCTCTGTCTGAAAGATAAACACCTACAGTATGTGGTCACCAGATATTGTTTGAAAAAAATCAACATTTATACAAGAAAATCGATGAAAAACTATGACAAGTTTCAGCAGACCACTGCACGTGTATCTTCTGTTTACTTTAGTATGGTAATGGTCCACAATGTTTGAACAGGATCAGCCGTGCTGACCGGTTCCTGACGACAGTCACATGACCGCAAGGGAAATGGCGACACGCTTGATTGGATGCACATATCAGTCGAAGAGAGACACACCAAACGAACTAGTGCCGCTTGAAAACTATTTTTGTTTTGCTGTTACTGTGACTTATGACATTATTGGCGATCTAGAGGTATTTTGCACGATGTGATTCATGTCAATGGAGGGTGAACTGCGTCACAGCAGCTGGTCAACGTGAAAGGTTCCATCGTTCCTACTTCAAAGCTTGTCAAAACTTAACAGGATTCAACACCTTGCGTCACTGAACAATGGGCATTATTACGGTGTTTGCTAATAAATTTAATGTTTTCCAAGCTATTGTGAGCCATCTATTTGATAATGTTCTCTGGGGTATACGTGTGATTTCAGCCATTTGGCTAACCAAGGAGGCTGCTCGAAAGAAAAGTCCACTCTGGCTTTTTCGCCAGGTCGTTCAATAAACCCGTGCATGTGTCTTACGTGGTCCGGCCGCTTTGGGCTTTAAATATCGCGCACACTCACGCAAACTATATGCCAACTTTGACAGAGGCTCCAACCTGCCTCAGGTACAAAGTGGGAGATCTCCCTCTTTCAGTTACTGAAAAGTGAGAGGTTGTACGTGAGCGAGCGCCGAAGGCGCGAAACTCATCCTAGGGGTCCGGGGGCATCCCCCTCCCCCGGAAATTTGTGAAATTTTAACCTTAATTTGCTGCATTCTGAGCCATTTTGAGCCATTTCAGGCATCATCAAAGACATTATCAATACTGCAAATAATCATTGAACAGCTGCAACATTTAGTTGTTTTCCTCACATTGTAAGCAGAAAGGTGACCCACCTTACACTTTTTTTGATGAAAAGTCTTTCAAGTCTTGATGAAAACCCTGTATTGGACAAAAGCAAACAATAATTCATGTATCTTTCTTGTCAGCACCTATATTTTCTTGCCATCAAATTGTCTTCATTTCTACCACACATTAAGATAAATGGGTGCTGCCGATCGATAAAAACATTTTCAGCTTTTTTTTTTTTTTTTTTTTTGGTTAAATTTTTAGAAAAGCGGGAGGGCGGGAGACTTTTAAAAAAAGTGAGAAAAAGCGGGAGAGTTGGAGCCTCTGCTTTGAAACCTGGGGAACATATTTTAACTTAATTTTAAAAGAATCAGTGGTTGTAAGCCAGTACATTCGAACATGCTTTGAACACCATCGTTTGCGAGTGTATTCGACCGCACCGAAAGCCAACATTCATACGCACACCGTTCGCCCGTATTGTCTATTTACCTGCGAGCATGTACTTTTTATTGTAGACAAACTAAAATACTTGCGAACGGTTATTTGCATTTTTATGTTTAAAAGGATTATTTCCCTCTCACGCGGATACAAATCTATCAACAACCCGTTTTTGTCGCAATTTGAATGGCCAAGTCCAAAATTGACACAAAAACCAAGATAACTTGGTCCGTTTGCAGCCTCAATGTTTCTGTTCGACCGCCATGATATTTTATACCGCTGGAAAGAAAGCTCAGGAGTTTGTCTCTCTGTGTAATATGCTCTCCGATCGGTCGAAAATAAAGAATTCCTGGGATATCCCTAAAAATATATAGTGTAAAATTCTCAGTGTTTTAGTCGAGGGAAGTTTCTAGGCCTGTCATTGGTAAATTGAGTCACGTGACACGCACCATCCAATCAAATGCGTTTAATCCCATGTGCTCCCAGCATGTCCCCAATTCAGAGGATGAACACGACGCGTGCAAGTACAAATAACTGGACATAGGACCTAGTTTCTTTTACGTTGTAGTCTCACAAAAAACTTGAATTGAGCAAATTGTGAACTCAGAGTAAGGCACGAGTAAAAAGTTGTGATGTGAAGCAAAAAAGAAAAATACGTAGATTCGTCACCAGACAGTAACGAACACAATGACGACTGTGTTGTTATCGAACGAGGCAGATATCAAAATGAAAGTTTAGTCAATAGAATTTGTACTCGATGCACTAGAAATATTATTGAGGACAAACATCACTTCCTAATTCAATGCCCGGCGTACGAAGAGTTGAGAAGGGATCTCATATCCTCCTTGGCGCTTGAATCATTAAATATGAACTACCTGTTCTCTCCTGAGGTCGATGTGGTAGTGCCCATCTGTAAATATGTATATAGACTTTTTGAACGCAGAAATTCTACTGAATAGCAGTCGCTTGTCAATATTTTAGTCTTCTCTATTATATGTGAGTATATTTTAAACTGTATTTTGTATATAATGCTGTAAGCCCATTTGGGCATAAAATGTAGTAAAAGTTATAAAAAGTTATAAAAAAGTTATATCATTCTGGGTGATCGCTACATGGCGACATGACGCATTGATATTGGAACAATGAGTTAAAGATGATAGTTTCATTAAAAAATTAATATGGAACAAGTCTATAACACAGAACCAGATATGAGTAAAATCCATGACGCATGACAGAAAAAAAAATACGGGATGTTACGGTAAATCATGCCCGTGATCATGCAGACGCTTGTATTCTGCCAGCCATGTTGTTTCGAAAAACTGTAACCGCACTAAAGGCTGGATATTTTACATCTCCAAGGGTACCTAAACTTTGGGTAAACTGACCTGGAAACTGCACAGCAATATTGATCATGTTATTTGTGACAAACGTTTTGGTGGTCACTTTCAGTGAAACTTGAATCTTGATACAAAAAAGCCCTCGCACGTTCAATCCTACATGTATGTTGCTTGTTGCGTAAATAATTAAACAATTTCCTTGTGGCGCCTCCTTGGGCTAACACTACATCGCAGGCTGAGAGTGCACAGCCTGGCCCAGATGGTACGATCTCAGAGTATAAAGCCTGCCACCCAGGTAAACATTGCAAAACAAACTGTCAAACCACACGTGGACCCAATCGCCGGCTGCCATTTTGAAACAGTGTGTTGTCAGGGCCATGGTCAGGTGACGCTTTACGTCCTCCCTTTGATCATTGGAAGCGGCATGAGAAACCACAGCGCTAAAACCAACATTGTGCCTGGCTTCACAAAAATTTGAGTTGAAAAACTCGATTTTTATACCACCAAACAACAATTTATCTTTGCAAGAATACATCAAAGTTGAAGGTTCTTATTCACTCCACTCGTAATGAAAAGTTCGAATGGAGGGAATGCGTTATTTTCTCACGACTGTCCGTTCTTTGTAAAAATCAGAGCCATGACCTTTGAAAGCGATTTCCTCGGAAGTCAATTTTCACAAGATCAATCAAATTTTAAAATGACGTCAATCAAACAAGGAAAGATATATCATCTCAAAATAAACTGGTAAAGCATGATAAATGTCTAACTAAGGAACCGGTTTTTTTTTGTTTTTTGTTTTTGTTTTTTTTCCTTTCAACGCTTCCTTCTGTGACTTTTGGAGATAAACAAATGAAGAAACTGTATGACATCATGGTACCAACTCCAAAATTCTACGAAATTATATAAAGTCAATTTTACCCCGAGACAAAAATTCGGTTTCTGGGGAGTTGCCTATATTATCGTTTCATAAGTTTGCAGATCTGGGATATTGTGCGAACGAGCTGAAATAATCTTGTGGATCTATACCCACACACAAAATAGCGTAAAACGTCTACAAAAATATATAAATTGGTTCGATGTTCTCTTTTTACAAATCTAGATATCCATACGGTTGTGAAAATATATAGTTTTATGGGTGAAACGATCAGTTTATATGAGCTGAACAGGATCAAAGTCGGCAGAGTCTGCAACGCGCCTTAAACCACCCTAGCACCTCAACATATTCATTAAAGGGGAACAGCAGTGAAAGTTTTTACTTTTTTTAGTCATTAATGGTCATTTTAGGTGTTCATGTGACAAATTTTCAACATTTTTTCTCAAACAGGTATTTAGTTAGAGCTATTTTATATTTCCAGTAGGTGTTCTGATGTGTGATGTCACCTGGGCTACCCTCCATATATAATACACAAACCTTGAGGGACACCAAGCTGAGATACACAACATTAGCAGGCATATCATAATGACTTGTGTACTCTGTTAATCACCCCCTTTGATCTTATCAGTGTGGTATATTAGTTGACACCTGCTTCAGTAGTTGATTACACAACCTCAGGAGCTGTTAGCTTGTGTGTATTGATTTCTGCATTTTTCTTTCCTTATTAATCCTCATTAAATGAGTAAATATCTCAGTTTAGTAAATTTGATTATATCTATACACACTGCTTCATCCGTAGTAAAAGTGGAATATGTGTACTTGGTCAGGTTTCCATGTTTTTGTCAAAGTTTTACTCGGCTGTCATTGCATTAGCTGTAGCAGTTAGTCCAGATGACATCACAACCCCTCATTTACATATCTAAGAAAACTTGATATCTACTTATCCAGTTGCGAATAAAGTTTGCATTTTCTGATATTGGTTCACATTTATTATATGAAACAACTCAAAAATTGTAAATTATCACCGCAGTACCCCTTTAACCTTTATAAAGTGCATTTCAGGCCATTTCATTTCTAAATGCAAATGGACAAGTTTTTGTATCTTTGAACAAAGAGAAAGCAAGAAAAGAAATACACAGTGTTTCATATATCAAACATAATCATTGAACGTATATTTGTTTAAACATAAAGAGGTGATAAATTAGATAAAATGTTTCCATGGAAACACGTTTAATAATATATAAAATTACTCAAAAGAGTTCACTCACATTTTGAAGCAATTAGTGCTTTGCAACTGACACAAGGTAATTGTAAAATAAAATTTAGTGTCAATATGAGATTGTAGTTAATCTGAATATGCAAATCACCCTTTTTGCATATCAACTGATTTCAGAAATAATACTATTTTGAAGGATAATTGTCCCAGAAATTGGTGCCGCTATTTGCACAGCCACCTTCACATATGCACAGTTCTGTACATTTCATTTGTTTAGCTCAGTTATTTGCACAACCACCTTTACATGTGCATAGTTCTGTATATTTCAAGTTTTTTGGGCAACATTTGCATACTCCTGTGCACCGCACCTTGCACCCACAACGAATAAGCTCTCTGCATGCAGCAGATGCTTGAGGGAGAGTTGTCCACACAGGTGACCAATTCATCAGTCATCCAACCCCAGTTTTCTGGATCTGGCATAACTGGACATGGAACCAAAGCCAATCCCCAGAAGTAACCTACCTGTAAGATGGATCTTTGAGCATGTTTGTACAAAGAGTAACTTGTGGTGGGTATGTTCTGCATAACTCTTCCCGCAGTAAAGTGATCTCGTCTTGCCTCATCACAACTGGTCATGCTACAAGTTTTGCACTACATTACTAACACAAAGTGCTCAATTTGTTTCATGCAATTGTCAGGAATACTGTCAGGCTTGTATGACAACGTGACAAACGTGTCTGTGATGGCAGGTTATGCAAGCCATGCCTCCCATGCAGTCTTTTTGCATATGCCAGCAAAGCTAGAGGTGTATCGCATCCTGTTATGGCATAGAATACAGGCAAGGCTTTGCAACGTAAAGGGCTAAGACTATTGCCAATCTCATGGGCTGGTATATATTGGAAATGCTTGCCAGATCCAAATGCCACAAATAGGTGTTGAAGGTTGTCAATGCGTGGGACAAATGCTATAGCCAATACAACAACATCTGTGTCAACAGTTCGACCCACGATCTTACAATTGCCCTGTTTGACACACTTGGCAATGTGCAGAATGATTCTACTATCTGCTTCCTCGTGGGGACATTGCACTATTGAAATATCTTTGGCTATGGTAGGGGATGCTAGGACAGTTTCACCAAATGTAGAGATTAACTGTTTATTTTCATGTGCACAGAGAGACATTATATTTTTTGCCAGGAGTTCATTCAGTTCAGTTTTGTTTTTGTCATCACAAAGAAACAGTGGCCAGTTTGATGGAATGGGAGTATTGTCTGTAACCTTCCTGCGAACACCAAGGCCCCTTTTTGCTCGAGTCTCTGTCTCAAGACTATGTTCTTTATAGACATCCCACACAATGTCAAGTCTTTGCAACTGGCAACTCTTCAGTTTGTTTCTTTACATGGGGGATAAATTTAACCTTGATGTAAATATCAAATGTCTTACAACCTATTGGTAAAATCATATGGACTAATGCAGATCCATCAAGAATTTTGGCACCAACAGATTCTGTTTCATTGCATTTTCATGGCAGTGGTCCATCAGACATTTAACAAGATCAGATTGTTTACCCTGGCGAAGCTTTCCATTTTGTGATAGGGATGGGGGGCATGAAGCATTTTCATGTTTGAAAAAAATCTGCCATGTCACCATCCCTCCTTTGTGTGGAAATATACATTTCAGCAAACAGTTTTGCATCTGACTTCAGATTGTCAATGACATTCTTTCTTCCTGAAGGTGCCTTTGGCTGAGGACTATAAAATGTGGGAAGGTTGTTTCTGGAAATGGTATCTCTTATCGGTTTGTTTGACTGGGTGGAAATTCGCTCAGATATAAATTCCAATAACTGAGATTTGCCCACTGCCCTCGCATCATGCAATGCTTTAATTACATTTTCATTCATAACAGCCTTGGTATCAACAGCAAAAGGGGTGCCAGATTTTTCTACAAACGGGTTTCCCATTTGTTCTATTTGAGAAACCAGAGACTTGACATTGTCTTTGAAGTTAGATTGGAAAGTTCGAGCCTGCTCATGATGACTGGTGCACATTTTGGCAAGTGCAGATTTGGAGACAATTTCAAATTCTTGAACTAATCGACTCAACTCTGGACCACCCACCATCCATCTATGTAAAGCCTTTCCATCTTAAAAAAGCCCTGATGCCCCACCATCACCTTTCACTTTGGCGTTTTTTTATTCATGAGCATGATCAAAGGAGATGTTAGAGAATTTGTGCATGCTTTTCCGTACAGTGAAATGCCCATGTTTGAATTCTACCATCAATAGACCTCGCAAGTGAACTGTGGCCCACCTGGCATAGTTCAGGTGATCAAAAGCAAAGAACAGAGGAACAATATTCACCAATGCAAGACAGTACAGAACAAAATCAGCTTCACAAATTGCACGCACAAATAGAAGGGTATCTAAAACCAACTGCAGTGTCTCATTCCAATAGTGCAACTGGGACTGTTGTGGCACATCATAGTGATCCATTGCTCTCTGCTCAAGCATTCCTCCTTGTTTCGCAACTTCTGGGCCTTACATAAGTCATAAACACGGTGCTCTAGTACCCCAGGGGATGCCGTTGTTACTTCATGGAAGTTACGTGATCTTGTTACATACCCCCCTTCCACAGCATCATCAGCTTTGCCAGAGGTAGTGATGCCTGCTTCAACAAGTGCCGTGCTCCAACGAGAACCATCTAACCAATGGCCAAGCAATTTCATTAATTCATTTCTATGTGAAGACCTCCCATGAGAACAAATAATTCATTTTCATCAATTATTAGGCCACTGCCATTGGCACTGTTTGAGTATGGCATACAATTGTTGATCAGCAGTGAGGAAAAGTGTTTGTCATGGGTTCAGGTACTCATTGACACTTCGTACCACATGCATTGCATGCAACATCATTGCTGGGGATTTAGGGTTTTCTGGGTAAAGTGGCAATAAGGACACTATTGTGTATCTTGTAGACTGGATGCATGAGAAGCTGCCCATGAAATAAACTTAATACCTTCAAGTTTATCTCTTTCACATATTTCATTAATATTCTTCAGCTAGCCACATTCCTGCAGCTTTGCTTCCTCAATAATGGTACTGTCTTGGATGACAACACCTGGAGAGAATGGAACAGGATCTTCTTTGGCTAATGTCACAGAAGGAACAATTGGATATGATGGGGGGAGAGGACCAATGGATAATGACTCCATAAATCTGTTATATGTCACCACATTCTTTGGACATACACCAAAGTTGTCTGCAGTGGGACTTTGGGCCAGAGAAATGGCAGTGTAATGGAATGCACCCTGTGCCAATTTGGCCTTTGGATTGACATCAAGGTTGTCCACCATCCCCTCAGTTGTGATTCCCATTCCACAGTTCAAAGGGCAAACTAATCCACTAGAACTGTACCTATCAACAGCTGCTTGACCACAAATGGTTGATATTTGGCGCACGCGATGGTAGGAAACTCCCAAACCATGTTTGCAGAGTGTATCTATGCTATCATGATCTTTGGTCTCGCTATGTATGAGCAAAGATATATATGTGGGTCTCTCTCTCTCTCTCTCTCTCTGCTATGATGGAAACGGGCCTTTTATTTGGAGGTGTGTAAGGTATTAAAGACCAGCAATTGTGCTATTGATAGGGCCACTTTTTCTTGCACTTCATTTTGACTATTTTTCTGGATTATTTCATTGAATTTCCACTGTGTGTTCATTATTTTACGTCTAAGTATTGTAGCAGATCTTGCCAATTGCGCTGCACAATCGTCAGAGTCAACTTCACGTCCAAACATTATGGCATCCCCCATATCTTTCTCATGAACAAGGTATACATGCTTTCCACTATTATGGCATATAAGGCCTTTATCTTCTGTAACCAATCTCTCTTTCACCTTTGTTGAATGCATTTCAGTTTCTATGACATATTATTTTTGTTTCTCCTCATACTGTTCCCCTAGATCCGAAAGCTTGAAAACTATAATATCTTGTTCAGACATAGCTTCCTCAATGTGTGGTACAATATCAGAAAAGACTGGTTCATGCATGGACTTTTCCTTGTCATTTACAGTTTCGTACCCATTTGCAGTTTGTGATTTCCGTCTGTAGTATTCAGATAAGCAATGGGCATGATATAATATAGTACAGAAAAACATGATCCATATTCATAAATTCCAAACCCAATAATGACAGCAAAGAGATTTCAGACTTGCCAAAGCATCAATATTTAGCTTTCAATACCAATGTGAAGAAACAAATTTCACTCCTGACTTGAGACAGGCAGTTACCCTTAAAAGGCAACTGGTGGTTTTAAACCTGTCCTCTCAACCTTATAAATATTCATCATTAACTGAAGACACTAGTTCTCTTCCAAAATGTATAGGCCTAACCACCCAAAACACAAATTTCATTACTTTTGCCAAAAATATAAAAGAGACCTGTTAGGCCTATTACCTTTTAGTTCTCCCGACTTGTCAGTCAGCTAAGTTTACAGCAAAATAGTAAAGTAGGCCTACATCGTTTTGATGATAGTTATGAATCTGGAACATTATAAACACACTCTACCTCCACTATAACTATGAGTCGGAGAACAAAGCCCACAGCACTACATAGCCAATGAAGTATTTATCAAATAGTACAGAAAAACATGACCCATATTCATAAATTCCAAACCCAACAATGACAGCAAAGAGATTTCAGACTTGCCAAAGCATCAACATTTAGCTTTCAATACCAATGTGAAGAAACAAATTTCACTCCTGACTTGAGACAGGCAGTTACCCTTAAAAGGCAACTGGTGGTTTTAAACCTGTCCTCTCAACCTTATAAATATTCATCATTAACTGCAGACACTAGTTCTTTTCCAAAATGTATAGGCCTAACCACCCAAAACACAAATATCATTACTTTTGCCAAAAATATAAAAGAGACCTGTTAGGCCTATTACCTTTTAGCTCTATCAGCAAGTTATGCTAATACTCGTGTGTCCTGTACAATTTCAGCACACTCGTGAACTTTGTCAGAAACAGTTTTTCCACTCATGTTCCTCAGGGGAAATTTGCCTGTTGCAGCTTTATCGCAAAAGAAACACACATCATTTTTGTTTTTCCTTGTGTCACAGCTCTGCCGTGTGGTCTTATTAATACCAGAAGGCACAACTTCACCCTCTCTTTTTCTCAACAATCTCTGGAGTTTTTTATTGTCAATTTTACCAATGCAACCTTATGCCATTTGGCTTTTCTCTCCTTGAATGTTTCTTCTATTCCACTTCCACTGTCTAAACATTCCATGTTAATATCAAATGGCAAACATTCTAATACATGAAACTACTTGATGTTTTTTGACACTGTATAATAGCCAATATCAGCATCCGATTTACGTGAAATATAAAATGGATCAACCAGTCTCTCATCTGTATCGTCCTTTTGACATAGTACGTATTTAATCCAGTCTGCTGTGGACAAGCTTGCACTCCTGTCCTCTGGGTTACTGAGACCAGGAGTGGCAAACTGAAACAATTCTGCTTTGCGTGACATGACAGTTAGAAAATAGGTCTTGTGCAAACTATATCAGGGAATAATGACTGTATTTGGATATCTACAGTTTGGACAAGCAATTTTAAAATTGATTGACCATGTGCCATACTTTTATCAAGCTTACAATCCAGAATAGAATCTGTGCAGCAAAACTCTATTTGCTTGCTTGATGTGTCCACAAATTTTCAGTAGGCAGACAGCCCACTTGAAAAAACAACAAAAACGTGAAAAACAGCAAAACTATCCAAAGCAGTTTTAAGCGAAGTTTTTTGGAAGGTGCCTAGCACTTGTACAAGATAGAGAGGGTAAACGACAGGCCACAAAAAGGGATGGATGTAAGCAACCCAAGCCACAATAACAGCACAGCTTTAATGAACAATTAGTTCTCCGAA
The DNA here is from genome assembly GCA_964020975.1 of Hermodice carunculata. Classification (NCBI taxonomy): domain Eukaryota; kingdom Metazoa; phylum Annelida; class Polychaeta; order Eunicida; family Amphinomidae; genus Hermodice; species Hermodice carunculata. The sequence goes on along the minus strand of OZ026615.1, from coordinate 13,417,455 downwards.
AACAGACAAGAAATTCAGAGCCCAAAGCAGAGTCCGTACAGCAGACCTCTGTGAAGACTGGAAAACTGTATAGCAGTTTTCCGAGGAAAGATAGTGGGTATTTCAACCAACCAGACTCTTCGCCATGACAATGCGAAGATTCTAAGGTGACTCCAATGAGTGAATGACATTTAGGAGTCACAACATCAACATTTCCGAACAAACAATTCTTTTCAAAATACCAAATGTACAATATGTAGCTTGAAATTTGATGACCAGGTATATGAAGATATATTTATCATTCTTACTTGTGTTGTTACAAAAATACGTGAGAGCGAACCAAAAACAAGGGAATAAGCAATTTAAAAATCTATGGGGGCTTCCCTTTAAGAAGTAATTTCAGTGCATTACTACCTTGGAAGTCGCTGTCCCACATATTCAGTGTGCCAATTCGAAAACCATGACTGCAGCACGTAATGTGTCCACACTGCCCTGATTGAATGACTCACTCATTTTGTTCGAAGTCAAAATTATCAACGGCTATGAACCATTCTCAATATGTACTCCAAAATTAGGTTGCCTTATAAATATGTCATTTTACACACATTTTAAATCAAAATACAGAATATGTTCTGGGTTTCTTTAAACATGATATCAAACTGTATCATACAGTCGATGACGATACCAATATGATTTTTTTTCATTTTTTAGCAGAAAATGTAAGTGTTAATTGGAAAATTAAAAAAAATCATTTTTATTGCTAAATTGCAGTTTTATGACAAAAAATTTACAAATAATTTTAACAAATTATAAAGTCCAATTATTTATCTTTAATTTGATACCTCATTTGTATTTCTACCATAAAATGCACGAAAGTTGTGACAGCTTTCAAAATAAACTTTAACATTAGATTTTTTTATGATCTTACCATGGAAACCTGTAATTTTAGGCATGATTGTCACAAGATACCCTTGTTTTCTGGACTAAAATGAAAGATAATATACTTGTCTATAATTGTACTAATCGGCATACCTGTATGACAGTTTGTATTGTTTTTAGAATTAACAATATAGTTGTAAATAAAGAAATCCCCCCCCCCCAAAAATGCATTTTATTGAAATATTGCATTTCACATTATTGAATTGTAAAAATATTTATAATAAATCAGAAATTTCATTTGCTTAGCTTTAATTTGACAACTCATGTGTCTTTTTACCATAAAATGCAACAAAATTACAGCAAGTTTTTCATTTTTACTTCAACATTACAATTTCACGACATCACCATGGAAACATGTCATTTTGGGCATGTTTGTCGCCAGGTGCAGGTTGTTTCCTTTACTGAAATTGAAGATAATATTCTTGTATTTAATTGTACCAATCGGCATAGCTGTACTCTGAAGCACATGCTTTAGTCAAACTATGGTCTATATGAGCTGGGTCAACCGGCAACAGGCCAGGACATTAGGACAAACTGCCTGATACAGGTCCAATATTAGGACAATTTAGTGTTATGCCATAGGCACGCTAAGAAGTGCACTGACCTTTACACCACATTGAATCAACCATGAGAGTGCTAAAGTGTTATTACTGGGGCTACTCTGATTAGACCTGGAACCTAATCAAAGGATCCTGTCAAGCCTGCAAAAGCATACATGCCTTCCTCCAGCACTATGATGTCACGCAAGTAGTGCTCAGTGAAGGTCATATATTATCGCCATCGGCAAGCCCTCAGAATGTCGACAAGCATGATTTTCCACAGGATGTGCCAGGAGGCATTAAAGGCCCACCGCGCGAGCTGTGGCTGAGAAAAGCTTCAAGGCACAAGGTCTCTCCAGCAGATCTTGTAGACCTTGAGGATCCTCTGCTTAATCCACAGAGAAATCGTGTTTCTGCAAACTTGCTCCTTAAACAGGTTACTCAAGGCTAGGAAGAGGGCTGACCTCTGTTCCCTGAGTCTGTCTGTGCATTAAAATTACCAGCAGGGCTCTGGGGACACAGAGCTCTTTCCTGGATGGGAAAAGCTGTCTCCATAGCATGGAGGATAAAACCCTTGAAGGCCATAGCCAGATCTTGAGCCACTTGGTTCTTTGCCATGAGGTCCAAGTGAGGTCTCAAGGTCACCTGGGAGTGGTCAGGTGAGTGAGTGGACTCAACTTGATTTCATGGGCGTTTGACCCAGACACAGAGGTCTACACAAATGGTGGAGGAGAGGTAATGTTAAATGACTAATTCAAATCCCAAGTTAGATATATCTTGCCCAGAGTCGGGGGGAGGCTAACATTTGCATATGAATCATTGAATATAATACTGAGTATATACTCCCATAATCGCCGTAATATAAACCAAATTTGAAAATAATTTTGAAATGTTCTGTGGGGGAAAAGATAAAAATATTACAATAACTGTGTTAAGAACGGGTGCCAGTTTTAATTGAGAAAACTCACCCTCAATGTTTGCTTATTGTCCTATTGCATTTCCTAACTGAAGTAACCATATTATTTATGCATCAAATTTAAAAATGGAACTGTTGTTGTTGGTGGGTAGACTGTGAAGACTTCATTTGCTGGAAATATTTCCTGCAAACGAAACTCTCCATGTTCACCTATAATTACTCATTGAAAGCATTTGGTATCTATCCAGTAATTAAACCAAAAGTTGGACCACAAATACTGAGTTGTTTAAGTTTCAAAATGAGGTCCTAATGCCTTATACGGTCAAAGGCCTTCCTTACATCTAAAAGGATCCCAGTCTCTTTATTAAGTTCCATGCCAATATATATATATATATATATATATATATATATATATATATATATATATATATATATATATATATCATGCCCAAGCTTTCGATATTGCTTTATGTTTGCAGTCAGAAGTCTATAAAAAAGACTCCACACAAAACATTAAAAATGAGTCTTTCAAGACTTTAAAAAAAACAAAAAAGAGAAATAGGATCTTGATTACTTTTTATTTGCTTATCAGTTTTTTTGAAAGATATGACAAATGTTGCAAATTTTGCACTAATAATGGATGGCGTGTTTTTAAGTTTAACGCTTCTGAGTTGGAGCCACATGCAGACAATGTCTTTAGATATTAAAGTACTATCTTTAGACTCTTTTCATAGACTATAAATGAGTTCAGTTGATCTTCCATATGGTAGAGGAGACTGGAGGGAGAGGCATTAACAAAAGACCCCATGGAAAATGGTGAAAAACAAAGTGATTGAATGTGCACCATCGACCAGGGAATTTATTCTTATTTATTTCAAGAAAGGGAGGACTAAATGTGGAATATAAAGAAATTAAAATGTTCAATGTCATGATTGAAAAAATTAATTATCTTATTTCAAGAAATACAGAATTCAATAGGGAATAAAAAGAAATACAAATGTTCAATTGTAAAACACTTGTCATACACGTATCCAGTTTACCAGAAGATCTATCATTCACAGTTAGCAGGCAAACCTTCCAAACATGACACAAAACATAAGATAATTCATGCCTTAGGCTGACGGGTAAAACATTTTGGCAAGCACAAAGTCCTAGTAACTTGCTTTCATGTGCATATCTGAAAAGTCAGAGTTAAGCCATTTAAATATTTTCTTTACTTCATATTAGAAAAAACTGGATGCATATGGTCACATGACCAACTATGGCAGGTCTAAATACCTGAAGGGGCCGGCTGTTCTTCACTTAGCCTAGAATTGTATAGCAAAGATAATATTGTATTGTAATGCTCGTCAATGTAAGATTTTATTATCTTAGAACCTCATGTGTGATCTTCCCTCTGATTGGTTTTGTTTTATTTGGGTAATTTACCCCTAAAGGATTCATTTTTTTCATTTTCTAAATTATCCGAACCTTTCATATTCTGTTTTTGACATTCTTATAAAGAGCCACAAGGTAGGCTGGGCAGATGGCTAATGGCAGTGCAAGATTATAAATACACTGGGGCACACAAACCAGTCAAATTCAAAGTAATGTTGATCAAATCAGTAGAATCAATCAGGGAGTAGTTGATGAAGAAGAACAAATTATATGTCCTGAAATGTTAATATTAGAAGACAATATCCGGCCTATCAAAGCACAGCCTTTGATGTTCAATGAATTGAAAGATCTGCAAAGAAAGATATATTCTGTGCCCCTATTATTGAAAAGCTACAAAAAAGTACTTCATGGGGATTGGGATAAAACTAAGGACCTGCCAAAAGAAAAAGGGGACTACAAACTGATACCATCTAGATTATCCACCAGGAGAAGGGCCAAAAGGACAGATTTGTCTCGGAAACTATCACACACAAAAACATTAGTACTTGAAGTTTTAGCTGCCTTCCATGATGAGGTTACTGTAGGTCACCTTGGTATAACTAGGACTTATCAAAACATTAGGCAAAGGTACCGTATTATTGGTGGAGAATGACTGAAAGAATTAAAAAGTATGTCCAACCTTGCCTTTCTTGCCAGACAAGAAAGAGACCTATCAGAGCAAATAAGGCTCCCCTTATTCCTATTCCAGTTCAGGGTCCCTTTGACAGGTGTGCCACTGATATTTTGGGTCCACTTACAGTTACAAGCAGAGGGAAATCGTTACAACCTAGTATTGTCAGGCTATTTGACCAGATATGTTCAGGCCATTGCAGTTCCAGATATCAAGGCAGAAACTGTAGCTAGAGTTCCATTTTCTATTTGTTGGAGTTATTTGCAGACAATCAGCCCCAAGGGCCTTACTTTCAGATTTAGGACTGTCATTCTTGATAAAAGTTGTTCAAGGGCTATGTAACTTTTTGGACATCAGGAAAGTTAATACAACTGCATATAGGCCCCAAACAGATGGTTGGGTTAAATGGTTCAATGGAGCTCTAATTCAAATGTCAGGTTTTACGCTGCTACTAACCAAAAGGATTGGGATATATTTATCCCAGCTGTGACATTTGCTTACAATGTTACCCCAGTCACTGAGTCGACTTTGTGTACTTCATTCTTGTTACTATATGGGAGACAGCCAAATTTTCCCAGTAAAATAATGTTGAGCTCCACATAATTTGAGTGTGGGGTGTCCACGATCACTTTACCTCAATAGCTACGACAGAACATCTGTTTCAAGAAGTAGCCAGAGAAACCTTGCAGTTAGCACAGGCCAGAATGAAAGCTCACTATGACAAGACAGGCACTGATGTAAACATCAAAGTGGGTGATTATGTGTTTGTTCATATACAAGCCACAAAAGTACCTTTATCAAAGAAGTTTCTCCTTCACCAGTGCATGTAAATCTCATTGGGTCAAGCAACAATAAATATATTCCAACTGGGGTTCATGTAAATAGGGATAAACTAGTTTATCACAGTGACATCATATCACCAGACACCTACGAAATAGAAGTAATACCTGTTAGTGCAACTAACAACCTGCTTGCTAAAGATGATTTTCCACAGAGTAGTTTTAACGTATTAGATGCTGAAGATGGAGATAGTGAGCCCGTGGACTCCCAAGATGCTCAGTTTGACAATGATCAATCAATTGATAGAGCGTTGAAGATAAAACTTCTGAGTCTGAATCTGAAACAGCTAGTGGCAAGGAAAGTGACACAGAGAAATATTATGAAGTTGGGAAAATGGAGAGAGCTAGAAAAAGAAACTGGAAACCAGAATATTTGGTGAGGTGGAAAGGGAACCCGGACAGTGAAAACATGTGGGAACCTGCCTCAAATATAAATGAATGTACCAAACAGTACTTGAATGAAACACAACCCAGGCAAGTTTGCAAAGTTGAGGACTAAGTACAAATAAAATGCAAATTGCGGAATTGAAGTTTACAATACGAAACAGACAAAAAAAGGAAACAAGCTTCTACTCTTATGTTCCCTGCAGTGAAGTACTCATAATGTTAACACTGCTGTGCACCATGGCTCCAGTTCAGACAGACAAACAAACAGCAGCAGCAAGAACAGATAGAGACTCTCCCACCCTTAGTGGTGCGGAATAGTTATGGAATTGTGTTGAATAGGTACAAGATTATTGCTAAATTCTGCCACAACATGGTCACCCACGTTTGCTAAACCATTTCCAAAGTAAATGAATAAAATTAATCTGGCAGGTTATGTAGTAGTGATAAACAAGCAGATAAACTCTTTTATGGAATCCTAAGATCAATGTTTACCATGTACAAACCATCTTTTCAAATTTACAATGTGTCTACCGGAAGGAAATTCTAAGTGATCTTGTTGAGAACCATAAGAAAAATTTAAGCCTTGATACCCTTTATTCACAATTAGCTACCACAAGAACAAAACATGATGCCATCAGTCTTATTGAGAGTTTATCTAAGCCACTTTGTGTCACTGCAACAATGTCTGATATCGAAATGTTGTGAAGGCAAATTGACAAAACTGATTCAACAAAACATGAAGTTGAATCCTATCTAAATCATTTTGGAGAAAATGCAATCATTTGAATGAACACTAAATCACAGAATTACATTACAAATTTAAGACATGCAATAGAAGTCAGTAGAAACCTGTTTAATAGTACAATCCATACTTAAAATCAATGGCAACAAATAGTGCAGCAGCTTTCTGTTGCAACTTGACATCAAGCCCTCAAAATACCAAAGTCTAAAATAGCTATCAATCTTATAAGTCTCAAAAATGTACAAGAAGTTTACATGGTAGATGGTATACAACGAGATTCAAAAATGAGAGTGCAGCCATTCAAACTTCGTTGGAAAGATATTTACGAATATATTATTCCTCCACCTAAAATGAAAATATTTATGAATAAATTATACTCAACACTCATGAATAGTTATCTAACTTTCCATACTGCAAAAACAGATACCAGCTACTATTATACTGTACCAAATGTAATATCTGCCAGGACAGGAAATCAATTGCATGTAAAAATAAAAATTCCTATCACAACAACATACACTTTAATTCACTTTTATCATGTCACTGGTTTGCTAGTGCCAATTGTAACAAATCACACAGCATGGCTGACCAAAGTTCTTGGCTTTTCAGAATATATAAGAATAACCAGTAGTGAATTGATTTGTGTAAAAACAAATAGAGCACCATTGGAACACTGTTATTGAAAAGAGGTTCAAATGTGGCCCAGAGTCTTTGCTATGAATCACTGTACAAAAGCTTCCTATGCTTCAGCCTTATTTCATGATAAACAGGAAATATAAAAACAAAGTGCCAAATCCATTTGATGCCAGCCAGAGACTTATAGTTTTTTTAATTTGGGACAAGGTCATGTACTGTTTAACAGCATAGATCCTTTTTTGATAAATCCATGTGTATTAAAACCTCGTATAAAACTAACATCATGTTAATTTTGTATCTTAAAGTTGCCTTGTGCTTGCCAGGTTCAATCTGCAGTTTCATTTTATCCAGCAACCCGGAATGAATGTCAAAGGTCCAAACAAATAACTTTTCTGTATCCAATGAGTCTTAAGTACACTTAACATGTGGTTTATTACAAACCTATTCTCAATATAAGTGGCAATCTGGTTCTCCTAAAACCTCTGACACTTAAGCTCAATTCAGTTTCATGTATACGGACATGATAAGCAACATGTAGTTGAATAACATAAAATTCACCAAGTAGATTTTTTAAAAACTGTGCACTTGGTTCAGAAAAACATGGATGCTTATATGTCAGCTGCATATGAACTCTCCTTTTGGTAACTTTATGTCAAACAGTCTTACTCAGCCCCACTGATGCTCGCTTTATCCAGTTTCAACATTATCTTTACAATAGCTGGTTTGACACTTGCAGTAATTAATTGCTATAAATTGTGAATTGTGCAGGCACAGTTGGCCATGGAAAATGAGGACAGTTTCCCCGAAAAAGCCCCCCCCCATGCATTTGTCATGTCGACATTATCTAAAACGGAAGAAATTAATTGATATTACCATCGACATGAAACAACAGAGCTGAAGTCATCTCCTGAAAACACATCTTTCATGTATGGTCATGACATTGAACCTGAAGTTGAACTCAGTTTAGACAGAGACACAAACGTCATTTGGAGAACTACCAGTGACCAGTACCAACACAAATAATTTGACATCTGATGAAAAAAATACCAATGAAGGTCTGATGTCTGGCCTGGTTTACTAAGAAAAGGACATGTAACTATGCAGTGATTGAATTGTTGGTCATCAAAAGTTCACGATTAGAGCATGTCACTAAAATCTATTCTCAACTTGAACAAAGTGCGAAAAGTGAAAAGTTTTCTAAGAGTTTATATTTTTATTAATACATGGGTCCTGTATAAACGCACATGTTAGACAGGGTTAGCAATGATCTTTGGCAAATATTAATTGTATTTGTGTCTTTTTGCCCGGAACCACTTCCTAGTAGTCATTACCCTATTCTGCAATCAGAACTCCTGCCCCTGCCTAAACTATATACATATGGAATTACTATTGTCCATATTGCACACGTTCCTTTGCAAAATTTTGACATAGGCTGTATCAGCCCAAATAAATTAAAGGGTCTTCAGCGGGTAACTACTCAGAACATGTTTCGGAGCCTATTACCCGTACATGTCTCTCTGAGTAGCGGCTCCCTGTCTGAGCTAAATGTTCAGCAAAGACAACCCACATAATGATAAATAAATATGAACGTGGCAAATGATGAATGAGCTAAATACGTGAAGTTTTGCTTATAAATGCAGAGCTTCACTATGAAAGAAGAATACCTGTCAAACAAACCATAATTACTAAATTTTTATAGTACAGGTGCAGATAAGAACAATTTGACTTACCCCTGAACCAAAAGGTACCCTTTCTAGCTGGAAAGCTTAGCCTACTATATTCAGTCCCAGTGATTGTAAAATGAACACGGTTGCAGCTAGACCACCTGCACAGACCAAGGGAAATCCTATCAAGGACTGCAACAATGGACATCCTGCTCACGAAATGTAAAACAGACTCGTTGATGACACCCAACCCTCAAACAATTAAGCTCTATTTAACTGCCAACCCTGAGTCAATTTATCAACAATATGTGTCAGGTTTGCGCCGTTTGAGAAAATACTGTCAATTTTGAGTATTCTTTAAAAAAAATTGAGTAAATGTGCATTTAGGCATGTCAGAAAAGAATGAAAGTCATTAGTATTAATGCCAAAAACATGTTATCAAAACAGTTTTTCTTAACAGGATTTTAAGTACAATTAGGCAAACATGTAACTGTCGTAGGCTGCTGCTTGCTACCGATAGCCCCCCGATAGGGGGGGTAACCTGAAAGAAACCATGCAAGCCTAAAATATCTGAAAGTGAATATTTAAACAAAGGTGCCAAAAGATAAAGTTTAGTAGCAAAACAGACAAGTCTAAAAACTGTATATTATTGTATCCAAACTTCCTAATAATCATTGGATATTAACAGCAAAATTACAGGGCAAGTCAGAAAAGAATGAAAGTCATTTGTATTTAAGTGAACAGAATGCAATGAAAATATAATATTTCTTAACCAGATATTATGTACAATTCGGCAAGCTTGTAACTGTCGTCAGTAGCTGCTCTCTGCCAATAGCCCCTAACAGAAAACAAGCTAGCCTAAAATGTCTGAAATGTGAACATAAAAACAGAATGATGCCAAAAGATAAAAGTAAGTACAAAAACAGGCAAGTCTAAAATCTCTAAAACTATTGAAGCCAAACTTTCTAACTATCTCGGGATATTTATAGCAAAATTTGCACAAAAATTTGATCAAAAGTACATCTTTGAATCCTCTTGACTTAAGTTTACCGTAAATAAATTTGGTTCTAGATGCAAAGTCCTGAAATTCAGCACAAATACGACCATATTTCAAAGTCTGTGACAAAAATGTATTATGTCCAATAATTTCCGAAATATTGCTGTCCGGGAAAGGCTTATTAACTACTTCAAAGTTAAGCTCATCTATTTTGTGATACACTTTAATACAAAACCTGTCATTAGTGACCTGAATATCCTCGTCAAAAACACATCTCTGAAACCATCTGAATTGTTACCCTGCAAAGGGATATCTTTTGGGTAAATTTCTTTAGCAATTTCACTGACATTTTGTACATTTATGCAGGCAATGCCATCAATATATTTTGCGTTGTTTAATAAAAATTTGGAGCCGTTTGAAAGTCCTTTTTCATCAATTTATCCATATACTTAAATTCAAGCCAGGTTAAATATAAATCTGCTAGTAAAGGGGAGCAGTTGCTACCCATTGGAATACTTTCATTTGGTTGAGAAACCAAAGGTCCGCATTGAAAAAAAAGTATTTTCCAAAATAAATTTTATAGCATCTATCAAAGTTTCAACAGTGTAAGATTTAACATTACGTTTTGAATATTTATTGTGTGACCAATATGCTTTCTTTGTATATGAATTAATATTTATGTATGGTTTACCATTATGTTTAAACATTTTGCTTATTAATTCTGAAAATAAACTTTTGACTTCCTCTATGGGTAGATTTGTGTACAGTGTAGAAAAATCAAAACGTTTGATATTTTTTGCCTTTACATCTTTGATTTTAGATACAAACTCGGAAGAATTCCTAATTCTCCAAAGACAATTTACTCTCAGTTTCTAGAAATTGCATTACAGTATTCACGCAAATGATTCCTAATTGCAGTCAAACACAATGTTATTTCTTTCGATAATTGTTTTGTTGTACATTTTGAAGCACCGGCTATGAATCTAGATTTTAAAGGGTTTTTACGTAATTTGGGTATCCAAAAAAGTGGAATAGAGGAGCCCACTTCAGGAATTTTGATATTAAAATTCCTTTTCATCTCATCTTTATGTGAATCTATCAAATTATCAATGGAATGTTTGCATAATTTATATACGTCATTTCCTCTTATGTCTGAAATGTTGTTTGTACCAAGTTTCTTTCTCAGAAGATCCAGATAAAATTTGGCAGATGATCCCAAAATTGTTACCTGCCTTATTTATGTTAGTGACTACAAATCTTTCTGGAAATTCTTTGACTGCTTTTGAAACTATAGGCTGTTGTTTCACCGTATTCAAATTCTTAATGCAGGATTTGTAACGATTAATTCTATTTCTAAAGACTCTTTTCAAGTTTGATTCCCATCCTTCAAATTTCTGAAATTCCATTTTTTCTTTCCTTGCCCATTTCATACAGTAGGAATTAAATGCATAACATGTATCCTGGAAAATACCGTCTAAGTTCAACTTGGGACATATCCGAAATTTTGTTCCTTTTTTCATCATTTCTTTTAAACCTTAATTTTTTGTATTATATCCAAATTATATGTATATGCATGTTTGTGGTATACATCAACAAAATAAGAATGTTTACTATTGGACATTCAGTCACAATTTTGATTCTCTGCGATATCCTCAAGAGTAATTGACGCCGGAAATTTCTTGTAATTCATGATACTTTGTCCAATATTGTTGCTATATTTATAGGAAATGATGGGGGGATCTTTTATTTTGCACTCCTTGGGAATCATGTTACGAAAAATTTTCAATTTGAATGACATTAAATGCTAGGCTGTGAACGCCTCTGTCATTTTTCTGATTTTTTTGTTCTTGATTAAACATTATCAATCTTTATCCGTGAATGGTTTGTCCTAAGAAGATACTTGACAACTTCACCTTTGATTATTTTGAATCAAGATTTTCATATTGAGGAGAGGGTCCAAGATATTTTAATGTTAGTCATATTATATTTCTTATGCTACATATGAGATTTTCAAATGAAGTATTTGGGATTATTTCCTTTCTTTGAGGCATTATACGGTTTTGAAATCGTTACCATTACTTTTATTATCACAGGAAGTTAACTAATAGAACTTCCCTGTGAGGCAAATTGTAATTTATACATATAAATATAGCTACTTTTTATGTTGCCAATATAAGGCACATCTTTGTTGATTGATTATAGGTTGTACATGCACATATAATCTAACATGTAGCCAATTATGATAGAAGAAGTGTATTGTGCTTATCATGTTTTACGTGGGAGGTAGCACAAGTATTGGATAAAGATTTGTGATTTGTTCCAGAACCCTTCTCACGAAAAAAAAAATAAAGGGACAAAGAGAGACATTCCTACCTCCCTCCCCCCTTTGTTTGTATCCTCATCTTAAACAACCATAAATAATTTTATACAAATTTGTTCTTTGTGTAACAGGAGTACATTCTTGTCAGCATAGTTTTGTATTCTCCACCCCCACCCCCACCCCCAGCAAAAAGAGAAAAAGAAACGTCTATCCACATGCATATTCGCCTAGACATCTCTTCTTGTCAAATCGCACATACATAACAATATTGGACTGCACAGTGATAAATCACACCTTATCCTCATTGCTTGCCCAATGGGTTTGAAATTGCACAGAAATGCTTCAGGGTACCTATGGGACATGGTACAACTTATCAAGGTCAGGTGAGGATGGGCTCTTCACACAATACCCTTAAGCTTTTGGGAAAAAAAGTCACTGCAATTTATTCCCAAGATTTTTCATTCTGCTATTTTCAAGACTTATTCTCTGCAAACCCTAACTGGAGATGTGACGCCAACCCTTTCTGAAATTTCGCAATCTGATCTCGGTATTGGAACACCGCCCATAGATGTGTACGATCCCTGTCTGCCATCTGCAGACCAGTCACCAAACTTTCTGGATGTCATTAAACGGCATTAATATAGATACTGTAGTTATACTGATGATCCACTCGATGAGGTAATCTGCAATTCCATTGTTGACAGTCAGCTGGACCAACTTAGCCGCACTTTTATTGCTGGTCCACACGCACTTGGCGGTTAATGTTTGTATCAACAGGTTTGCTTGGGTCATCTGACTGGCAGCCCTTCTTGTCCCATTCTTGTCTCTCTCCAGAACCAAATATCACAAAACTCAAAAGTGCCACGACCTCCATTCCTGCAGCCAACAGGAATACATTTCTCCACTTCAGACTGCTGGGCTAAAAATCATAAATACATGTTCATAAAAACGTGATATTTTTGCTGAAAGGTAATGCACAGATATATTTTACGGAAATTTCATGGCAAGTTTATTTTCATTTTCTGAATTTTTAATATGACACAAGCATGGATTTGCCGATATTATAAAGCACAACCAATCAAACTCCGTGTTTTTCTATTTGACATGTGAGCCATACAATGTGTAATGTCGCATTCACAAATTCGTAGTGTTGGTTTTGTTAATATCATGAAAGCAGGTGGTAGAACGGTCTTTGCCAAAATTGGCTCCATCAATTTTATGACCATTTTTTCTTGATAACCATGGAACTTAAAGTGGAAGATCTGAAGCCAGCACCTTTGGATAACCTCTAATCACTTTTTAATATTTTGGGATAGTTTGATAGTTAAACTACATGCTCCCAAAACCTCAGATGTGTGAACAAACAATGTATATAAGAAAATTGAGCTCAACAAATTTTGTTTATACTGAAGAGTTTGTGCATTGTGACCACATGGGCTTTGTTTGCATGGGCATGATAATGAACCATATCATTGTTTGCACAGTCATTAGATAATGACCTCTGGAAACCAGGTCAGCCACTGACAAGGGTCACTCATAGGTAACAGGAAAGCATCAGCCACGGAGAGAAGAGAGCGCCCGTACAGACTAATCACTACCTTTGTTCTGACTACTTTGAAACTCTATGTTGATGTAAAAGCAAATTAGCACAATCCACTCACTGGGTCCCAAATATGGAAAACCATGACTGTTTATTTATGCAGGACTAACCATTCAATTTGATCCAGGACGTAGATACATATTTTCAATTTCTTCTGATTTCAACTTAAAATAAAATGTGCGTTTTCTGTGCGAAAAATGTGAAAATCTTACCAAGTCAAAAAGGAGGCTATAAAATCTCCAAAAAAATCCAATCCTGCAAAAGACCCTACGGATACAAATATGTGTCTATGCAGCAATCAGAAAATACATAGGTTCAATGTACTTGTGAAAAAATTAAATGGGTAATATTGATCCAAAGTTGCCAGTCTCACTGCACACTAGCTTCACATCTTCACATTAAAACCTGTATCTGCTCAGAACTCTGTAAATTTTTAAAGACCTTTCTGCTGTCAGATTTGCACCATCCTAATTTTTTTCACTGTAAAAACATGGCCTTAACAAAATAAAACGTTTTGCCTCACCCTTCCCTGAGTCAGTTGTCCCACCAAAAGAGGGCCTACGAACCCTGATACCGCAACCAACATGGTTGTAATACCCGTAATGGTGCCTGTGGTATAAACAAAACAGGAATTTTCTATTTTACCAAATATATTTCATGGTTTCACAATGTCAAATAATACATGTTTATATTCAAGACAAAGTCATGCTGGCAAATTTAAATTGTATTTGATTTTCAATCCAAAAAACTGTAAGGGTAATTGTTGTTTTTTCACAGAATAACGTGATCTGGAGAGACATTAAGGTTAAAATTGAACTCGACCATCAATATGAACCACACCAAGACAAAATAAAGCTGCGCTTAAAAATACCACCCGCCATAAATATGAAATAGAAACATGTTTCGTCATTATATTAAAAGCTCATGATTCCAAAAGTGAACTTTATATTTTACCATAGATTGACAAAGAAATGGTTTGTGTGTATATATGCACAAAACAGTAAACGCAGGTACATTTTTATGCCCTAATCCATGTAAAATTATTTCATAAATTAACCATACACTGGTGGAATTCTGGTGGAGAAACGAAGCCCTATCTGTTTTTATATGAGCTTTTCTGCCCTTACTTTATTTGAAATTTATCCATAAAGTAACAACAGTTTAAGCGATGAATGCACTAGATATTAACAAATAAAATTTAATTTTTGTAATTGTAAAGTTTCTGATTGCAATTCCTTGCTTTAGCTTCCAGAATAAAAGGTAGAGATCAAGTATAGAAGAAAGAAAAGACAACAAAAGAATGGAAGGAAGGAAAGAAACCGAGGGAAATGCACTTTTTCTCTATCTTCTTTGCCCACTTGGAAGGCTTTGGAAATTGTCACAAATGGCACGTAATGTTGGCCTGTAGACAGAATTTAACTTCACTTGTGGTAAAACCAAACTCTGTCTCCTGACATTCCTTTGAGGTAAATTTGACCTCCTTGAAAAACCTGGTGAGTGTCAAAAATGTTTTCGAATTAATTTTTAAAAAAACAACAGGGCTGTGACAGTCCTGTGCTCAGTTGACCTCGCGTGCACAAACAAGATGGTCCTCAGACGTTCATAATTATGTCAATATCACTTTCCCTGAAGACTGTCATGCACAAAAATATTAATATCAAAGTATTGGCTCAATGCTGAAAGTCCTTGCTCCAATAGGTATTAACTCAAATAGTTTTCAAACTATCAAGTGAACAGTACAATTCATAAATTGACCCTGTACCTTGAGAATGGGGTCAAGGTCAACCATGTACTGTGTAAATCAGGCCCACACAGAGGCCCACCAATATGAAAGTACCAGCTCAAATTGTTCCCAAGTTATCGACTCAACAGTAAAATTCAGTAAGTGGCCCTGCCACCTTGGGAAGTAGGTTTCACGTTCTGGCATGTACTGTAGGTTTTGCCTTTATACCCTGAGATGCCCCTATGTAATTTCAAAGCACTTGGCTGAGCGATACCACACAAACATTTTGGCTCAAAAATGAACAGAAAAATCATTAAAAACTAAAATATCAATATAGGGTGCCAATTTGAATATAACTCTGGATCTGGAAGACGGTTTTGCAGAAGAATTCGGAAATGTAAACTGTAACCCGAGTGTTCATTGACTTCTATGGTAATCAAAAAGAATGCATGCATCAAGAGGTAAGAATCCGAACTGAAAACAAACATTGAAACCAGGTATAATCAGTAACATGGCCAATTGTTCTGCTTTGTAAAACATTGAAACATTTGCAGCCAGTTTCAGTGTTACCTGCGCGACGGTTTTGGAAACCAAGATGAAAATAGCAAACATAAAATGAAAAATATTCCGCATTTGTGCACCAGTTGGCACGCTGTTATATAGTTGCCGAAGATTGGCAAGTTGACTTTTGATAGTCCCATTTACCAGAAAAAAATTGTAATTACGCGTGATTAAAAATAATTTTGGTGGTCTCATTAGGCTTGGGTTAAAAAAAGCATTAAAAAATAGAAAAAGAACATGCGGGGCCACCAGAAGTGTTTGTATGCAATTTCGAAACAATTGGGGTAGCAGTCTCAGATTTTGGCAAAACGTGAATAAACAAATTAATGAAAAATGTCACAAAATCACTCGTGCGTGACAATTTGAACAAACTTGGCCGAGACCCAGCCAAGGTAAATCTCTGCTAAGTTTGAACTGGATCTGGCTAAACGTTTTGTAAAGGTCAAAACTTTGAATTACCATTGTGATCACTATTCACTTGCCCGAAATAATCAGTGAATTTTCCACGAGGAACAAGTCCGTCAAGTTTCAATTTGGGAGGTGGTTTTTTAGAAGTCGAAAAGAGCAAATCAACATAAATTTATCGAAAAAAAAAAAACAATTTCAGCGCGACCTGTTCAACAAAATTGATGTTTCGGGGTGTCTTTTTCCTATTTCGAAGTAGTTTCAGAGAGGTTTTCCAAAAAAGAAAACATAAATAAATAACAAAAAACTTCCTAAAAGCCCAACCATTTGAAACAAAAGGGCCTTGCTGAGCCAACGCTCAGCTGATTTATGATGAACAGAACAAAGTAAAGTAAGCGCACCTTGATTGGAAATGAGATTGCAACAATTTCCATTCACTTACACGTTTATCAAGACCAGGATTTTAGGAATGCATGCATTAACCGAAAGATTACCAGAATTTTGAAAGATTAATAAAAAAAATAGCAGTCCAGAGTATCACCATCTTGCGAACACTTTTGTGTTACCCTCCCACAAGGTACATTTCCATCAAATGTTCGAACAATTTGAGTCAATGTGTGGAAAAGTCCAAAAACAGTGGAAACACACAAAATGAAAACAAAAATTGAAACCGTGCAGCGCCACCTGTTGAACAAATTAAGGTGTTAGGAACCTGTCTTACGCAATTTCAAAGCAATAGGCTGAGCGGATTTGATGAAGATTTTTTAAGATTGAAAAAATTCATTAAAAGATCCAACAATTACTGGAGCATGACCGTTTGAATAAGCTAGGTAGAGACCCATCTAACGTAAACCCTACCAAGTTTGAAGTGAGTGTGAATTTCCATTGCAATCCCCATTGACTTACGTGGCAATCGAAAGGAATGCATACATTAACTGACACATACCCGAATTGAAAAATGTGTTAAAATCAGGTTCCCAAAGGATTGGCACTCAGCGAACAATTTTGTTTACCCCTTTCACAAGTCACATTTCCATCATCACAATCGGAATGACAGTTTTTGAAAAGTGAACAAAAATTTTTAGCAAAAAAAAAAAGCATAAAATATGGAAAAAGACTGCAGCATCACCTCTTGAATAAGTTAAGATCTGGGGTCCCCATAAGTACCCCTAGGCAATTACAAAGCAGTTGGCTTCACGGTTTCGGAGAAGATTTTTGTTTTTTAGATTTGGTCAAAAAATGAACTAAAAACCATAAAAAAATATAAAATCACTGGAGCATGACCCTTTGAACAAACTTAATAGGTACATCCCCACCAAGTTTGAAGTGATCCTGGCTAGTGGTTTTGGAGAAGTCGACGTCAAACGACGGATGCCTAATGATAACGTAAGCCCAGCTGGCTTGTGAAGCAGCTTAGCTAAAAATATGGTAGTTAACCACCTAGATGTACATGCACGCCAAATCTGAAGTGGATCCTACTAACGGTTTTGAAGATGAAGTCCAGAATGTGAACTGTGGAAGGTCTACAGATGGCGGACCATCCTATAAGCTCAGCTGACTGATAAGGCAAGCTGAGCTAAAGTGCATCCACACAAGTGGACCATTTATCCAAAGCTTGATTCTGGGAACTTGTTTTGCTGAATTTTACAATCTGAGTTCAAAATCACGGTCACATGACAATATCCGCAACAACATTAGTGATTGGTTTATTGATATATTTACAAATCACGATTGCAAGGTCACTCTCATGAAAAAAACAGTAATTTCTTGTTTTTGCATATGTGATTAGGTGCAGCGACCCACATTTGTTCGGTCATGACCTAATTCAAAAAGTCAATACTGTGGTCTTGCGCATCCCCATTTGAGCCCATAGATTGTTTTGCAAATAGCAATCAGGGTTATCGGGAGGAGAATCCAATTTCGATAAAGTACAGTAACAGCTGCCAATGTAATAAATGACCTGCTGGATATTATCCTTTTAGACTGCAAGGACTGTTGGCACAAAATTCGATGAGTTTGGAAACATTTCAAAGCAGTTGGACTCACAAAATTGCATCTACATCTGCAGCCCGTCATTTCAATCTTGTTATAAAATCATCGAAATAGATTAGAGACATTGATCACACTTACCACAATACTGAGGGGCGAGATCGATTGTATTGATGAGATAACCACCTGAGTTAAAGCTACCAAGCATCGTTCCAAGGAACAGGAAAACAATAAACAAAGTCGCATTGCAGTCAAAAAACCCCATTAAAACTAATGCCAGACCATTTGAAGAAAGACCTGTGAAAGAGAAATAAAATTATGTCTGAACTTTGCAAAACGCAAATATTTCATTTCTATACGTTCAAATAAACTATTGCAACATATAAATTGGTTTCATTTACATGTACCAATGCTCATAAAGTTTGATTGCTCCTGACCCAAATGTTTTAAACGTAAGCGCAAAGTTTGGTAAAAATGACCCGTCAAGGTTATTGCTTTTCAGCCTACCTTTCAATATGTGTGTGAGTATATATTAACTGACACGGATATGTACTTGTTTTGGGAAAGGGAATTTGGTTTGCCTCTTGCTAAAAATTGCTAAAACGGTTCTTTCTTTTTTTTCTAAATTGCTTCCTCTTATTTCTCTTTCTTTCTTGAAGCAAGAATTTCCTCTATTGTACATTGATATGTTTTTACCTCAAAGAAGGCAGACAGGAATGATAGATTAATTTGTGATCCAGTCTAAGCAATGTCAACAACGATGAGTAGTTGTTACCTGTGCAACTGGCTTCATTGCGATAGGCAAGGGAGTATTCATCATATTGTAATTGAGTAAATTATTTTGTAAAATTGCATTTGATCATGTGCCCAAATATATTAAACATACGATCCAATATATTTGATTATATGTTTTAATCTGTTTGTATGTAGTCATATGATTAAATACTCAATAATGTTAAGCATTTGGCGTGATTGAATATTTCATCATATGATTAAAAACTTTCAATGATATGATGAACTGCAATTTTGGACACATTTTCATCAATTTCAATATATTCTTTTTCATAACCCTCTCTCTGTATCTCCTATAAAGCGAGACAGACAGACAGACAGACAGACAGACAGACAGACAGACAGACCATACTTCCAGACATTTGAAACTGATGACTGCTCAGTTAAATTTACAACAGGAGAACATACTTTAGGAAATACCAGTTCCACTTATGGTTCTCATTTGAAGCAAAAATGTATCAGCAAGGTTTATTGGGCTTACGATGGAAAGTTTTTATCAGCCTTCCTGTTAATATGCACTGGCAATTACGGCGTTTCTTTGTGGTTAGTTGGTTACCATTTCATTGTAATATTAAAAGAGGACATCACCATTGACCCCTTCTCTCCTAGCAATACTGCCTATGTACTTGTGAAGATGATATCAATAAGAAAATTCGCCCCTTAAGATGTGTTATTATAGAAAACAAGGTACGCGGATTTTATAATATAATTAAGTACCTTTAACGATATGATTAGCTCCATTTAATAATTTTAATAATTGTTTAATGTACTTCATTAAATATATGTATGTACCTATGTATGTATTCAAATAAGCTCTGTTTGATAATTTTTAGAGAATATAAATATTTTAAACTTTAATTACTTGAATGAAAACCTAGATCTATATTCAACAACGTACTCATTTGGTTGTTTCCTTTCAGAAAATAAATATAATTGTATGGGAAAATGGATGATAAAACTTAAAAAAAATCTTAGTCTCATAGTAATTCAGGAGGAACTTGCAGTGTTCTGGAGACAATACAGCATTCACATGTAAAGTGCAATGAACTTTGCATGGTTGGAAAGCCTACAAACTCCAGATACGTTTGATGGCGTTGTGGAGATGATTTTAAGCTTCCATGTTGATCGAGGAACGAGGAAAGTGTAAACAAGATGATTTCAATAGTCCTGTGCTTAGCTGACGTTGGATGTTGAAAATTTAAAACACAAAACGAAACCCTTTCCTCGGCTAAAATGTGCATGTATACTTACCGATGATTCATTATTTCGCAAATTCGTTAAAAATAAGAAAATTCCAGCACATGCTTGCAGTGAACAAACTTGGTGGAGATCGAGTAGGAGTACATTTATACCAACTTTAAAGAGAATGCAGCATGCCGTTTGGAAGAAATCGAAAAAGTGAAAACACAGAACAAAAATCATTAGTGTAAAAATCAATCACAGCGCTACCCGTTTAACAAGCTCTAGGGTTCTTCTGTGAAGTGAATCTGGTGGACTGTTTCGGAAATTTCCTTAACATGATGCAATCAATAAGGGTGTGCGTGATAACCTATAAATGCCCAAATTGAAAAATGTGTGAAAAATAAGGGCAGCAACATGACCTAGTGAACAAGTTTATTTGACTCTCCCACAAGGGACATTACTACCAAATTGCAGCATGTCCTAAGTGACGGTTTTCGAGAAGTCCAAAACACCGAAAGACACACAAATTCATTGAAAAACAAAAGAGATTGCAGCCCCATCTGTGAAAGAAATTGTAATCTCAGGGTGTCCAAAATGTTCCTGTGCAATTTTGTAGCTGTTGGCCAATACGTTTCAGAGGAAAGTGTTTTTTTGGTCCAAAAATGGACAATACAATCATATTTTTTTTACATCACTGGGGCTGTGACCTTTTGAACAAACACAGTAGATACCACCCGATGTACATCACACCAAGTGTGACGTGAAGCTGACTGGTGACTTTGGATCGAAAATGGGAAGCACCATTGCAATCGCAATTGACTCTCATTTTTATCGACAGGAATGAATGCATTAACCAGTGATTACCTAAATTGAAAAACAGAGCAGAATTAAAGCTCGGAAACCCATAGCAACACCACCTAGCTACCACCTATTTTGCAATGAATGTCAAAGTTGTTAATAATAGGCCAAATATTCCTTTGTAAAAGTCTGCACAGGTAAGCTGCATATCCACTACCTTATACTTGATATCAGCATAACAAGCAGCACTGTCCCGGCATTTTACGAGACAATCTTATACACAGTCAGAAGCAATGCGTCCAAAGAGAAAATGAAAAATAATTGCTTATTGATTAGGAACAGGTAGGCATGGAAAAACTTGATGAGAGCAGCACCGGAAGGTGTTAACCCGAGAAGCGATAGCAACGATGACTGTGTGCAAGTCCAAACTCTGAATACCCATGGTGTTAGTGCAGATGTTTCCGCTGTGAAACATCCCAAGACTCATTTTCACAGCTTTACGCGGACCGTATTTATATGAAGGCCGGTTGACATTAAAACTTACCAATGAATGACATCAGCTTTCGAGCGCCTGTTGGGCCCAAAATCCCCCTTGCTATCAGTTGATCAGGAATTATGCCGGCCAGTATTGTTACAGGAAGGGTTGCAAGCAAAGGGCCCGACGATAGCAAGCCATTCTACATGTAGAACATTTTTGTCAAAAGTCTGATTTATGACAATCCGAGACGAGACATGCATATTAATTTCCCGCCACAAAGTACGGGGCTCTGTCAATCAAGGAGAACACCCTTGCATATTGCCGTCACAGACAGGGCAAGATACACCTTTCTCATGAAATTAGTCTTTTAGAGAAATTTAGGTTTGCAAATGCCTGACACATATTCAATTGGTACTTCCTAAATTGGATATAAAACGCACGATAATAAAACAAACCACAGCATTTTGCAACTATTAAATAAATAATGCACACTTTGACCAAAAAGGAAAGTTTCCAATCTTTCCCTTTTATTTTTGAAAGTTCTGTGTATATATGTATAGCTGAGTCAGTTTCTTCATGATGTGGTCAATACAATGCTTAGTTGAATTTTGTGAGACAACATCTGGTAAAATTTTACATACATTGCGAGACAGTCCCATAAGTTCATAACGGAAATGAGTCTAGCGTTAACTGTGACTTACATGTGTGCTATCCATGTGCAATATTTGTTTGAAGTATAAAGGGAGACAGGTAAAACCGACACTGGCACTTGTGGCATTCATAAGCGTCGTCACCAGTAGAGCCATGAAGGGTACGCTCGTCAGTATAGAATACCATGGTGGATTAGAGTACTGAAATCATAAGAAGTTTATTTTGTGTCTTTTATTAAACTACCTCGTAAATTTAGCTTTATTAAGCTTTTCCTGAAAAGGATCCTTTTTTCTTGGCATTGACTGATACCGGTACCAATTCGTTTAACCTGCCCATAGAAACTAAAATCTGCCCTCGACAGTAGTATAGTGTGGCCCATAGCCACAATGATGTAACACCTATTAATCCCTAAACCATCAAAATATGATTAAAAACTAGAAAAGAGGATTTGCTTCAAAGCATATCTGCCTGTTTTCCCTCAAAAAGTTGTAAACATTAAATACTACAACTTTTGTCCTTTAGTACTTCACATTCCTTTAAGCCTATGGCTGGATGAAAATTTCAAAGTCCAAATGACCTTGACGTTTGCCATTTACACGTCACATGTAAATTGCAAAAATGTACAGAGTAACAATAAACACAATTTAAGGCCAAGATGAACCAAATCAGATGAAAAGTTGTGGCAAGATGAAAGTTCCAAAGGGCCAAATGACCTTGACCTTTGCCCTTCAGAGGTTATATTTTCTTATCAAAATGTTCCGTGTTGCAACACCTACATTTTAAGTCTAACATGATTAGAATTGGATGGAAATTGGTCGAGTTATGGCTGGATAAAAGATTCGAAGGTCCAAATGACGTTGACTTTTGACCTTTAGCGGTCACATGTAAATTCCAAAAATATTACATTAGCTACTATGTGAGCCTAACATGATCAAAATTGGATAACAATTGGCCAAGTTATGGCTAAAAGAAAGCCACCATCGAAAGTGGACTTTGACATTGAAACGACCTCTGACCTTGGGATGACCTATACCTTAAGTGAACTTTGACCTTTAAAATGACATTTTGACATAAAATTGACCTTTGACCTTAACATTTATGATGACATTTGCCTTGCTATGATCGAACTTCTATACACTCGAAAGCACATCTAGTATATAAGATATTGAAAATTTCAAACTTTAAGTAGCCCTCATTTGCATAATTTTGAAAGTATGACCATTCATAATAAAAAGCTAAAACTTTATCTATAGAATTATAATTATGCCAAGTTTGGAGTTTCTATGCATAATAGTTTTCAAACGAAATGTCGGACAAATTTGCTTGTAAAGAAGGAAATAAAGAATTTCTAGATAAACAATATGTCTGTGTTGGCACACAGACATAATAAAACTGATGTGGCACCATAGTTGGATACTGGACATGGTAGGACATATATGGGTTAAAGCAGACCCAGTTCAACTTATGCAACACGAGTCATGACCTTAACTTTTTTCTGGAAAAAGGAAGAATTATAGCTCAACTCAAGCTACTGTTGCCCTTAGGCATTTCACCTGAGTAGGTCAAGTTAACTCTTATTCACAAGAGATATGCTTTCAAATATAATATAATATCAAAGTGCAATATCTAGCTAATAATTTCTTTCATCCCAGATTCAACCAATTCATGCCTTCTTCAATATAAAAAATATCTGCAAGGCTACTTCAGTTCAAACATGAACCAAGATGTATTTTACTTACCACTTGGAGTGTAACATGCTGCCCATTGTGCTGAGAATGTGCACACAGACAGTATTGCGACCATACACCTCTGATACAATACAATGGGCACTCCTTTTGCAATTAGTACAAGTCTTTGCACGCATATGGATCTTACAGAACTTTCATTGTTAAGAATGATTGCCCACCGATGATCAATCATAACGTGTCTCGGCAAATACCACCACAAATGACATGATAATCCATATACATAAAAGAAATATGTTTGCTCATCTGTGAAATCAGCAGACATCTTCGAATGGGTTTAGATATTACTGCCTAATTGCAAAAATCATAGAGGCATGAACAATACTATACAGGTAGGCATAAAAATGTCCTGCATTATCATAACTGCCACTCAGATGGCATGTTACTTCTAGACTACACAAAGCTCTTTCCCAGGTCAAAGCATCAAGTATTATTAACAAGTGCACGGAAGAAAAAGCTACCTAACAGCCTCACTGGGTCAAGGTAATATTTGTTCTCATTTTACTATTCGTCTATGGATAAATAGCTTCATTAATTTGCTTTTTGTTACATATAATGTGAACACAGTGTTTTTGGTTATAACAAAAAATCAGTCTGTCCATATCTGGTCATTCATTTCTAATATTGGGCTCCTGGAATCCTGCATCGTTTCTTCTTTCAGATCTTGCCTGGTATTTTTCCATGGCTGGCATTTTGTCTCTTTATGTGATTTGACAGGCTGGATTCTGCAGCATTCTCTTCATTTCTTTCATCTTTCAAAGTTGCTTTAGCTTGTTCCAATGTCTGAGTGACAGGGCCGACCAGATTAATGATTGGTTTGTTTGGCTCTTTGGGTCTTTTGCGCCATTCTAGGTTTTCGTCTACGATGTTATAACCTGTGGAGCAGTGAGGAATATTTCCTTTGGCCATGTTTTCAAAACAAAGGTGACCCATTTGGACCAATCTTTCTTGTTTCTGATGGACTCCGATATCATTTTTCACAGCTTACGATATTTGCCCACACATCTCTCTACTTACAAACTTTTATAGACTTCTACATCAGATGATGTAATTGGAATAACTGCTTGATGAAGGAGCCCCTGTAATCAAATGAAATTTTCGAAGCTTCATGTAAATCAATCTTTTCATGTTGCATGTATTGTTCTATACATTCCATCATGACTTGCCTGACCTCCTGACCTGCTGACCATTGTCTTGGCTATCTGGTCTGATTAGTATGTTCCTTAATTTCTCTGCAGTGATATCTTGTGTATTTTGACACTGCTAGGCTGTATTAAGTGGCTTTACGTTCTTGATAACCTCTGGTGACCATCTGTTTTTTCTTATTTTGATTCGAGCCATGCAGTTTCTTCAGATGAGTGGACAAGTACCCCTTGTCGACCACATCCTGGAACAAGACAGTTCTTTTTTAATAGTTCTCTAGTACCGCCACTTGTTGCTGCAGGGCAACGATCATTACCAATGTCCTTGCCATTGCCACACTGGCACAGTGTAAAACAGCACACACCACTGAATTGGTTCTGAAGTTTTCAATTGTTTATTGCCGCTACAAAAAACAATGGCTGTTTACCATTGTGCAGTACCAGACTGCAAGGCAGATTCAAGGAAATTGAACAATCTTCAGAATTATTCATGGATCGAAGGCATAACTTTCTGGAGCTTTCCAACCGCAGGTCACAGTGATGAGAGTACTGCTGTAAAGTATCTCCCACTTATCAACAGTAACTGGGCCAAAGGTCATCAGTGCTCATGTGCGTGGTCGTAGCACTACACCTTCGGGTAGCAGGAACTGGCGTTAGTTAGTATATTTCAAGGGACCTATTGCCCCATCATGATTAGTATGATTGTATTGCTTACACTACTTATATATTCTTTAAAAATGTGCTCATAGCCATTAGCATAATAGGCAGGGCAACACATTTCTCAGGTAAACATACTTTGGTCAACATCTTTTGCAGGTCAACGCATTCAGGTCAACACTCTTCTCAGGTCAACACACATTGGTCAACACATCTTATAGGTCAACCTATTTCAGAAGGAAAAAAATATGTCAGAAGGACACAAATCATGAGGAAGTCTTCTTCCTCATCTGATTCTTCCTCCATGTCATCTGGTCCATAGTCTTGGATGAGTTTCTTTAACAAGAAGTTTGGTTTCTTTGCTGCTGCATGCATAGCTTCCCGCCATTTGATGTCTTCATGCCGTACCTGACCAATGGTTTTCTTGATGGTGTTGTGAAATTTATTTTTCCAAAGATCATACACCAGTTGCCACAATGTAGCATATGATGGTGGTGGAATGTGGTGGTGGCAGTATGTGGTGGTTGTGGTGATGGGGGTGGTGACTTATTGTGATGTTGCATACTCATATAAACAAATTTCAACTCGAATATGATTGGATACAAAGTTTCTATCATTGTTCTACTATTTATACCCATCATGATTAGCCTTTCCTCTTCTGAAACAGGTATTTAAATCAGTGCACATACTCTGGTGATGGGTAGGTGATCCAATTACCAATCAAACTTAACTGCTTTAGTTTTGTTAGTGTGCGGGTAGGAAATGATGGCGGCTCGGTCATATTCTTATCCACACAAAAAAGCTAGAGTCTGCTGTCAGTAACAGGCCATGTCTTGGGATGAATAGAACAGGCATTCAATAAGTGGACACTCCACAGTATAGTAAAGAGCTTCATGGTGAAAATTCAATTTGCTGGAATACAATATATTTATGTGTGTGACCTCTTTCTTTACTTGTGAACATTTACATAAATCCAACTCACTGATGATAATGGCCTCTCACAACAACAGGCAGTGTTACTCCCCAATTGGTTAGCACAATGTATTCATTGTAGGCAATTTAATATGGAAGAAGGCCTGAAATGGATGGCGTGAAATTTGTATATAACTTGGCATTTAAAGTGAACATGTGAAATGGTCTTGGGATACAGTAGCTGTAGGCATGATTGGAAATAATCATTTCTTTTGTCCTGAGAAAGTTTAAGTCATGACTTGTGTCAGATAAGTTGAACTGGGTCTGTTTTAACCCACCATTGTCCCACCATGTCTAGTATCCAGCTGTGGTGCCATATCAAATCTATTTTGTAATTATTATTATGTTTTGATCTAGGGATTAAGAGGTGTTACATCATTGAGGCTATGAACCACACTATACTACGCTTGATATAAGGAGGTATTCTTATTAACTGAGATCCTGTTTTGGATCCAGTTGAGCTGTAGCAAGGAACGTAACAGGAAGGAGGGCAGATCAATGCTTTCAGCACGGTTAAATTAGCTTCTTTGATAAAATTTTAAACTCAAGAAGGCAAAAAGCTAAAGAAAAGTTGTACATTAAGTTCCAAAACAGACCAGATGCAAGATACATTGAAAAAATTTCATCATTTGGGTACAAAAGTTTTATTTCTGGATGGTTCAGTTTCATACTTGGCACATATGCCCTTATCAAGTGTTACGGATATGGACATGGTTGTTTCTGGAAAGATCATTGAGTTCATTGAATGTTTTACAGAGTCACTGAGCAGGCCTGCTTTGTTGTGATGACGCTCGTGTTATTTGTATGGATGGAATGGAATAATCTAAAATGTTGACCTACAGTAATATGAGTGTGACTCATGTCTTGGTAAAGAAGGGAAAGCCCTGGTGTGGTCTAGAAAGGTCTCAGAGAATTGAGATGTGTGACTAATTGGACAACTCTGGAATACTGGTAAAAGTTCTGAGCATGGGCATATAAAGCAGCTCCCTTCAGGAAGGAGGCAGAGACTTACGAGATCTGACAGGGGATTTATGTCACCAAGCCAGCAGTACTGGGCTATTGTTACAGAGAGGGTACTCATATACTTATGGACAGTGTTTCTGTGTGGACTGGTATATTTGGAAGTGTACCACATTCGAACCACATTTTATCTCTGCGGAATTTGGACCAGTCTATTTGGCACCTACCATAGGACTTGGAACTGTAGGAATGTCCCTGTGAGGAATTTCTCACCAGGGATTAGGATTTGCCTGCAGTCAGTTAAAGGCAATAGGAAGTGAGCAGAAAAAGCGGGCTACTTTTTACTTCCTTGGTGGGCTATTTGGCTCTAATCTCATGCAAGAATGGTCATGTGATAATTACCTTTTCTTTCGTCTCGGTTTGTGGGATGGGCATGCTGGCCAGGGTGACATTGATTGAAGTGTTACCCACTTGAGCTTACAAGAGATTATATATTCTGGTCTGCGCCCTGTATATTATTAGCATACAATCAGCCACCTGGTGGCACAAACACTTCTCATTCCCTTTAATCATTGAAGTATTAGCATAGCTAAGTGTATTCCTTTATTAATTGAGGTTGGATAATATATTGTTATAGTTAAAGTTACCTCATCTTTGCCGTTCTTTGTTCAGTTTCGCTATGGTCTAGAACCTTCTGAATGTGGACACCATAACATCATGGCTACAGCACAGTTCCGTTGCCCAGAAACGGATGGGACCAGAGTGGTCAATATAGGTTATATTGTTAAATATGAATACCTCCTATTGGACTTCAAGGTTTTACTCCATAGTCACTTGTTAATACTTCACGAAGGCCGACACACTTTCACGTATACACATGGATCAAAACGTTTTACTTTAAACTCCTCTGGTTGAAACAGGCATATGTAGCGGATAGTGTGTCAATGACTAAAATACCTTGCTTGTTCAAGATTTGATACAACACTACCATGAACATCCAATTTTAGAGGATGACTTGCAGCTGTGTGTACAAGTACATTTTGGCTTTTTCGGACTGACAGCTTGCCATTGTTAAGAACATGCACATTCTGGTCAAAGAAAGATGCATTTTAAGGCCCCTTGACAATGCTGTTACGCTATACTGGCTGGGCATCCAAAGTTCCAGAATGTGCTCACTGTTCCTGACAGGGTACTCTTCCTGGTAGGTTCTATTTACAAACCTAACCAGGTTTTTTACTGGGATTGTGCCAACATAAAAAACGTAGAATAAGGTTGAAATACGACCAAGGGGTGACATTTAGTATATCTTTGGGTTTTTGGTGTTACTAGTCACTACTACCTTCAGTGAGAAGTATCATTGCAGCTTCATGTTACAACACCCAGACAGCCAGTGACATATCACATGTGTAGAGCAAGCATGCGGATGTTTAGGGGATGGAGACGAGTGTATCTGATGTGATTTCTTATTTGAGAGCATGCAGAGCTCGGTTCTGGAAATATTTACACCCATGATATATATATATATATATATATATATATATATATATATATATATATATATATATATATATATATATATATATATATATATATATATATATATATATATATATATATATATATATATATATATACATATATATATATATACATATGTATATGTATATGGGGAATCCAATAACACATTAACAGTATGATGCAGACAATAATATTTTGCACCAGTATTACAAATAGCGCCGTTGTTCCAAACTGCCACTTAACACTACATTGATTTCTCTCAGCACAAACGAGCCCTTTCAATCAACTGATTTTGAAAATACAAGTAGCATGCTTTCAATTTAAAATGCTGTGTGACCCACGAGCTGCTTATAAACATCCCAACCCTATACATTGTTCTCCCAGTGACCCGTGCTAATAGCACATACCTCTAAAGAACTTGTGCAGACTTACTTGAATCGGTGCTTCTCAGTTCTCTGTTCAAATCGAACTAGATTAAATAGAGAAAAGGGTATTTTCCGTTTCCATTTACCATGTGAACTTTTTAAAATCTCCTCCGTTCAAAGAAGAAATCATGCGGTACTCACCCCTACTCCCACTCCCATTCCCATCCCACCCCTCACACTCGTTCTTTCTTACATATTCTTACCTATACTGTTGGTAGTGCTTTGACAGGTTCATTAATAATTCTATAAACAGGAGCAATAGTTCTAAATCTATATATAGAAGAAATAAAAGGAGACATGGCAACGATCCTCATCCTTGTTTTTCACGGTAATTTTCGTATAAAATTTTGCATTTGGATACTCAATAAATGAGTACCTCTTATTGAAATCAATTTTAAACAGTTCAGTGCAACTGCGTACCTTTATAATGACCAAGATATTCAACTAATTTACAGTCATTTACGGCATCAAGGTTTTTACAGTACCATAAAAAACACCAAAGTTTGTGGTTGCTATTATCCACAGGAGGCAGGTTTTGGACCAAGCACAATTAATTAAGCAGAATTATAGAATTATTTTGTCTGAATCAAAGCACATTCATAGAAGCTCTCAGACTAGCTTAAAAGATATTGTATGACGGCCAGAAATGTTCTACGCGGCTAAAACAGATACTGGAGTCAAATTATGACATATAGACATTGTTCACAGAGTGTAAATATCACGAGGTACATCTATTTTACCTCGACAGAAGTGCATAAATGCAAGCATCTTAAAGCTTATGTACTACCTTAATCGGCAAATCGATGGACGTCAATATAAACTGTCTCTCCTCTATTGAGATTCTTGGGTGATCTCGTGGAGTGTCATGAGCCAGGATGATCCACAATATACACCAAATTATTCCAAGTGATCCTGTTAAAATTAACAGTCTTGTCAACTGGATTTCTACAATAACTAACTACTCTACTTATTTTTTTAATATTCAATAAACTGGATTCAAACCTCCTTTTACTTGGAAATGCTTTGAAGCGCTTGGTTTTTGTAATATCGTTTTTTTTTTTTTTATTTCAGACCTCACACATATTACTTCATTTCCATATGCTAATGCTCTCTTAGGACTTGTTTTTTTTTTGTAAATTTGTCCAGTTCTTTGTTCAAATATTTCACCAATAAAGACACCTACTCCGTAAAATGCTTCATTTCTACTATTATAACACTTCATGTGATTTAAATTTGAACAATGGCGTATTTGTCTTCAAACGATTTTTCCATGTCGAGTATAATTTTACTAAACTGGCTAAGAACAGGTTTCTGTCAGATTTTAGTCAATAACTTTATGTGGTCGGTCATTGATCTTGAATCTGGAGTATACATACAGCTTAAAGACCAATGTCCATATTAAGTCCATACTTTAAGTACAAGTTTTCTTTATTTCCTCAAATTTTAATAACATCCTTGTTTTCCATCAGGACGCGCGTACATGGCGACCAATTGTCAAAACTGAAATGAACATGCACGCTATGAATAATTCAACTTCATATGGATGTATTTGTGGCACCAGTCGTCGAATTTCTCATATTAAATAAACACTAATGCCTTATCACTGATTTTTTAAAGAAAAGATTGTACAAGCGACATATATCAAGTGATTTATATAAAGAATACAAAGGTACAATAATGACGACATAAGTTTGTCCCTTTTTGGCTAGAAACAAGAAAAAGTGAGAGAGAAAAAACGTCTGACAGCTTAGATTCATATCCACAAATTAAAATACAATTTCTTAAGTTTCAAAAGGTGCTGTTTTAGTAATATATAAAACATCTCTTCATTGATGGAACGCTTTCTCAAAATGGTTTGACTTGGAAGCTTTGAGAAAGACCTGAAATTTGATGTTTCTTGTGAACAGTTTCCTTCACTGGACCCTTGGGGGGGGGGAGGGTAAGTTGGTCTCGGAACGCTGGCACAGGTGACAATTTTGCCCCGTTGCAGGGCATGTAAGCAAACATAAAGACACAAATAAAGAATGGGAGGCACGACATACGGGAATTAAAGGGGCTTCAGTACGCCAATACGGTACATAAAAATGCTCAGTAAGCCAGTAAAGAAAACAGTACTCACCGTATAGGTAAAACGGCGCAGGCCATCCACCCAGAAAGCTGGAATCGCAGAGAGCACCAGCAACAGATTGGGCAATCTGAATCCCCACTGGCCAAGCTTCAAAAATAAGTTTTATCCACAGTTCGTTGTGGTAATTTCAACTAAATCGCTCAACCCCCGACGAAGAACCCTTATGAATTCATCTGAACGTCAAAATTATCTTATTATATTTTCCATTTTACAGTTTGTTACATCTGTAAATTTTGTGCATGTCGAACGATGTTTGATTTTTTTCAGTGTCCTGTATTCACAGCTTCTTTGTCTAAAAGGTCACGGGTATTAGGGTCATCCTGTTCTGTTTTTCTACCCTATTTATATATTCCTGTAGGCAAAGTTCTAATCTTTGTATTATTTTCTTCCACCGTGCAACATTTAAAATAGCTTGTGGTCGATTAATTGCAGGATATTAATTTTTGGAACGCAAACTATGACGACAAAAATTCTGCAATAAAATGCAACTGACACAGACATTTTGCACGGTCAAAATAAGGCAAAGTTTTCAGGGTAAAACAGCAAACCGAAATCATTTGTAGAGGGTCGAAGTAGCTGGTCTCGTAAGTGCGGTTTAAAACCCTCCGCTATTTTAATAAAAGCACAGTGTGTCTTTTCTTGGCAACTCGAAAAATAAAAGTCTAAAATTTCACAGTAAAAATGCATCAACGCCAAAACTGTTAAAATAATATGTGTCGCAATGTTAAATGGTAAAGAGAAGATGAATACACTATTTCATGGTTTTCTTCTTATTTATGTCACAATAGCAAAGTCAAGCGGCCAGCAACACTTTCATTTCATTGACACACGAAATTGGTTTGCCCCGTGCCGTACTGTCCTCGCACGTTCATGACACTACCTGTTTGTTCTTTGCTAAATACAGAGACATGCAGGGATTTTGTATTTATGTTTACCAAAAGACGCCCAACGAGTAAGTTTTGAAGGAAATTAGCGGGTCCATAGCGGTTAACTACTAAAACACGTGTCCAGCCTGATTACCTCAACGTGTTAAGCGGCTCCTTGTCTCAGATTAAAATTTAACCATGACAATCCGCAAGATAAAACAAGAAATTTAAAGAAACTGAGAAGGTCAAAGTGAGAATGAGATAATAGGTAAAACTGCGTGTACAGCGACAAGTTGTAAATGCAAGACCTGTGAAATGGAAAGTGTAATTAAGCCTCATACACACGTATATACATATATACAGACAGAGACAGACAGACAGAGAGATGTAATTTAAAGTGTCATTTATGCTACCAGCCTTTAGATTCCATGTCAATTTTTTGTGAACTTATCCGTCTTCCACACTCACAAGCCGAAAAACAAGCACTGTCTCTGCGTGTCTTGGCAGATGCATCACAAACAATGAAATCATATTACCTTCTATGTTATACACAATCCATTACTCACATGTACCAAGGATGGATAGAACCGCAGAACATTCTTTTCTTGGTAGCCATCGACTCACGAGGGCATAACGGGCTGGATACAATGCTCCCTGTAATGTTTCACCACGTGAAAAAAAAAAAAAAAAAACTCCCTTTTTATAGCCTCTGATATCGCAGCCACTAATGTCAGGGACAAACTGCATCCTCACCGACCTGATTTCAAACCACTCAAATGCGCTCGTAGTCCAATTGATGTCGTTTAATCTAATGTTTCCCGTCAATAAATATACTTTGAAGACATGTAGATAAGACAAAAGAAATTATTCAAGATTTAAATTTTGTGTATTTGTCTAATTTGTATAAGTCAAACTGCGACAACTTTAATTTATGGTTAATCGGATGCAGCTATCTGACAGTCCTATCAATTGAAGTTAGAATGGCTCCTCTATCTATAACAATTTTGAAGTTGAATATTTAAGATTTAAATTTTGCAAATTTGCTTCATTTGTATAAATTGAATGCTACAACTTTGGTTCACATTTTATTGGATGTACTTGCATGTGTCACCAAGGTATCAATTGAAGTTGGAATGACACCCCTTTCTGTAATGGTTGTAAAGTTATTCAAGACTTTAAATTTTACGTATTCTCCTAATTTGCATAAATCAAAATTCTGTAACATTTGATTGTTCTAAAGCAGAAAACTGAAGATTATCACAGTGTGAATGGTATCTCCCCCCTTTAATAGTTTTGAAGATATTCAACATTGAATCTTCAAGTGACCAAATTTTCTGTTACTGTAATGATCATCGGCTGGACTATGCAAATTTATTTGCACCACACCTTTGTTTTAATGGGTAAATATTAAGCTCAACTTCATACTATTTTAACTTGTATCTTATATGCAATCAAATCTTGATATTGGCACAGTTTTCACAGATATTATACATTGGTAACTTTTGTATTGTCAAGTGTGTCTTGTACATACCTGGTGTGTACCTTTACCTTTAATAGATATTCAATACTTAAACTTTTCAAGTGTCTCTAACATAAACATAGTTTTGAAGATATTCAACATTGAAAATTCGAAATGGACCCGATTTGCATAATTTCAACATAGTCACTTTTCCAAACTAGATGCTTCATTTCACTGCTTGGTCAATCACCATGCCAAGTTTGGTACTTTGCGAAACAATAGTGCCCGAGAGAAACTGAGGACATAAATAACTAAATAGAGAAAGAAAGAAAGAAAGAGAGAGAGAAAGAAAGGAAAGAAAGAAAGAAAGAAAGAAAGAAAGAAAGAAAGAAAGAGAGAAAGAAAGAACAAGTTAATGAGTATTGCAGAGCAATACATTGTCCCCCGCTCGTCGCCCACGAGGTTGAATGGACTACTATATAGGGGTGTGACCTAGATGAAAAAAAAATGAAAAGTATAGCACATTCTTAGATTAAGCTTCACATTTGTGTAAAATTTCATTAATCTAAGTAAAAGGACAAAAAAGTTATGGCCCGGACAAGATTTTGAATGGATTTCACAGTGACCTAGATATTTGACCTAGTGACCTACTTTTGCCATGTGACACAACAACTCCCCATGTAGTATTAAAATAATAAATTTGGTAGCTGTAGGTATTATAGTAAGGGAAATATGGCATGGACAAGGTTTTACATGGAGTTTACACTGTGACCTAGATATTTGACCTAGTGACCTAGTTTTGCGTCGTGACACACTTTTAGGTCACAATACATTATCAGTAAACTTTTATAACAAGAAGCCAAAATTTTTTAAGAATTACAGTAAGGACATGAAAATACTGTACATTTATGTATTACTGTGACCCAAATATTTGACGGACGGACGGACACACGGACGGTGCCCATTACCATATCCCCTCTAAGGTCTACCCACCATAAAAAAAATCAAAGGGCTGGCATCAATAATTTAGAAGATATGGCCCGGACAAAATTTGTATTGTATCTTGAGCTTGCTTAATGAATTTCGTTAATTAATTAATTAATGGAAGTAATTAGCCACAGAAAACAATGCGTATGCACACCTACTACCTAAGGTCTACACACCATAAAAAATTCAAAGGGCTAGCATTAATAGTTTAGAAGATATGGCCCGGACAAAATTTGTCTTGCTTAACGAACTTTGTTAAATAATTAATTAATGCAAGTAATTAGCCACACAAAACAATGCCTATGCACACCTACTACCTATGGTCTATCCACCACAAAAAATTCAAAGGGCTAGCATTAATAGTTTAGAAGATATGGCCCGGACAAAATTTGTCTTGCTTAACGAACTTTGTTAAATAATTAATTAATGCAAGTAATTAGCCACACAAAACAATGCCTATGCACAGCTACTACCTAAGGTCTACCCACCATAAAAAAATTGAACAGGTAGCATTAATATAGGGAAGATATGTGCCGGACAAAATTTGTTTCTGTATATTTACATATCGATCGGTGACCCAAATATTTGATCTAGTGACCTAGTTTTGCTTTATGACACTTTCTTAGACTAAGCTTCACATTTGTGTAACATTTCATGACTCTAAGTAAAAGGACAAAAAAGTTATGGCCCGGACAAGATTTTTCATACATATGTATTCTGTGACCCAGATATTTGACCTAGTGACCTACTTTTGGCACACCATACACCTCTATCCAAGGAAGTACAAACACATTAAATTTGGTAGCTGTGGGTGTTATGGTGTTGGAAATATGGCCCGGAGAAGCTTCGGACGGACGGACGGAAGGACGGAAGGACGGACGGACGAGGTGCAAACCTCTAGTCCCCCACCAAGTGGGCGGGGGACTAAAAAGTAGTTGAGGGATGACAAATAGTCTGTGCTTGCACAGACTTAATACATTGGAGTGTCACAGTGGAATAACCTGCCTTCCAACATTAGAGATTCGCTTTCTTTACATTTTTTTTAATCGATACTCACAACAACTCTCTTAGCCACATGCAAGCAAAATGTTTAAACATAATGGTAAACCATATATAAATATTAATTCACATATCAAAGAAAGCATATTGGTCACACAATAAATTTTCTAAAAGTAACGTTAAATCTTACACTGTTGAAACTTTGATAGATGCTATAAAATTTCTTTTGTATAATACTTTATGTTCAATGCGGACGATGGTTTTTCATCAAATGAAAGGCATTCCAATGCGTAGCAACTGCTCCCCTTTACTGGCAGATTTATATTTAACCTGGCTTAAATTTAAGTATATGGATAAATTGATGAAAAAGGACTTTCAAATGGCTACAGACTTGTCAAGCAACGCAAGATATATTGATGACATTGCTTGTGTAAATGTTCCAAACTTCAGTGAAATTGCCAAAGAAATTCACTCAAAAGTTATCCCTTTGGAGGGTAACAATTTAGATGGTTTCAGAGATGTTTTTTTTGACTTGCATATTCAGGTCACTAATGACAGGTTTTGTATTGAAATCTACCACAAAATAGACGAGTTGAACTTTGAAGCAGTTCACTATTCTTTCCCAGACAGCAATATTTCGGAAACAATTGGTTATAATACGTTTTTGTCACAGATTTTGAGATTTGCTCGTATTTGTTCTAGATTTTAGGACTTTGCATCTAGAACAAAGTTAATTTACAATAAACTTGCGTCAAGCGGATTAAAAGATGTACTTTTGATCAAATATTTCTACAAAGTTCGCTGTGAATATCCGAAGATGGTTAGAAAGTTTGGCTTCAATGATTTAAGAGATTTTAGACTTGCCTGTTTTGCTACTTAATTTCATCTTTTGGCATCATTCTGTTTTAATGTTCACCTTTCAGACATTTTACGCTAGCTTGTTTTCTGATACGTTAAACCCCCCAGGGGCTATGGGTAGCAAGTACCGGCCGATGACAGTTACAAGCTTGCCTAATTGTACTTGATATCTGATTAAGTAATATTATATTTTCATTGCATTCTCTTGACTTAAATACAAATGACTTCCATTCTTTTCTGACTTGCCCTATAAATTTTCCAGTTAATATCCAAAGATTATTAGAAAGTTTGGCTACAAGAATTTAACAGTTGTCAGACTTGTCTGTTTTGCTACTTAACTTTAACTTTTGGCATCATTCTGTTTTAATATTCACTTTCAGACAGTTTAGGCTGACATGTTTTCTGTCAGGTTAAACCCCACTTTGGCTATCGGTAGCAAGAAGCGGCCTACGACATTTACATGTTGGCCTAATTGTACTTAAAATCGTGTTAAGAAAAATTGTTTTGATAACATGTTTATGGCATAAATGCTAATGACTTTCATTCTTTTCTGACATTCCGAAATGCACATTTACTCAATATTAAAAAACTTGCTCAGTAAAAAATGAGAGTATGTTCTTACATGTCACAAACCTGACACATGACGTGGAAACATTGACTCAGAATTGGCAGTGGAATACAGCTTAATTGTTTGGAGACTTTCAAAGTGAGGAGTAGGTGCCATCATGGAGTTTGTTTCACATTTCTGGTGCACGATGTTTATTGTTGCAGTCCTCGTCAGGATTTCCCTTGGTTTGTACAGGCGGTCTAGCTGCAACTGTTTATTTTACAATCACTGGGACTGAATATAATGCCCCAGTTTGTTTCTACTTCAGTTATACACTGGCAGGTGGTTTAGCTAGGATAAGCTATCCAGCTACAAAGGCTACATGCTGGTTCAGGAAGTCAAATGGTTCTTATCTGAACCTGTACTATACAAATTTAGTAATTATGTTTGGTATGACAGGTATTCTTTTTTCATAATGAAGCTCTGCATTTATAAGCAAAACTTCACGTATTGAGCTACCGTAATTCATCATTTGCCACGTTCATATTTATTCATTATTATGTGAGTTGTCTTCGCTGAATATTTAGTTTAGACAAGGAGCCGCTACTCACAGAAACATGTAAGGGTACAGACTCCGAAACATGTTCTGAGTAGTTACCCGCTGAAGACCCTGTAATTTATTTGGGCTAATATAGCCTATGTCAAAATTTTACAGAGGAACCTGTCTAATATGGACTATAGTACTTCCATACGTTTATAGGGTAGACATGGACAGGTTAGCTTATGGAGAGTAAAGAGATCGGACTGCGGAAGAGGGTACTGCCTACCAGGAAGTGGTTCTGGACAAAAAGACACAAATACACCAAGCAAGGTCTGCAGCTTTCTTTGGCAAGGGTTGGGTTCAAAAAGCTCTTTCTGTAGTGTGGATCTAACGCATTCACTTCTCATTCCCCAGTTTTGACCGAATCAGGAGCCCGCGGACAGCGGCTGTCTTTGGTGCGGTCGGGTGTAAACTCTTCGATGAACGCGGTTGATGTCGATCATTCTGATAGTCTCTGCAACTGTGGGCATGCTGATACTTGAATGAAAGTTAATTTGGATCTTTCATCGCTATGTCAAATCAGACCACACCAGATTTTGTCATAATTGGCAATGGAAGCGTGTATACCTTTAAAAACTTACATGAATTAAAGGTTTAAACCGTTCAAAGCCTGGCAAGCTGTGAGACAGCCTTTGCTCAGCACCAGCTAACCTGACCGTGGTGCATGCCCGTAAGGGAATCTAGGCCTATCCATTGATCATCATCATCAGCAGCAGCAGCAGCAGCAGCAGCAGCAGCAGCAGCAGTAGTAGTAGTAGTAGTAGTAGTAGTAGTAGTAGTAGTCCGAAAACCATAGGCGATGCCAATTAAAATGACGTCGAAACTTTCAAAAACACCCTCCCCCCCCCAAAAAAAAAACTGTACGAAACCTGACCATTAAATCGCAGCAACACATTTTGAATAAGTAAAAGTCTGGAAGAACACTGCACAGTTCCCATCCCATTTGCCTGGCAGTTATCTTGCCTGCTTAGCAGACGTACTTTGTGCTGTTGATAATCATGATGGTGCTTCAGTAAAATCTGCAGCAGGAAGAACGCAAGTTATTTCCCAGAGTCAGTCGAACCTAGTGAATTATCAAAGAACCCTTGCTCTGGCCAGGTGATTTTGCTGGTCAAAGGGCTTAAGCAATTAAATATTGACCATTGATCTTGTTCAACGGACTATGACCAATTCACAATTCTAACTCAAGAAAGACAGGATGTACCGAATTTGGGAGACTGTGTGTAGCACTTTAAAAATTATGCAAGCCCTCACACTCTGTTGTAGCTGGCACCAAAAGTTCGAAAGATAAGCAAAAATCATCCTTGAAAACCATCACTGAAGCGAGGCCCATGCAGAAAACTCCATAGAAAGGTATGTGCCAAACAAGCTCTAAGATATTTGAGAAACAATTTTGGAAATAACTAGATATACATGTATTTAAACCAGTATTTCCATACTAAGCATACTGACATGTATATCTTTCGATCATAACTTATATTCAACAAGAGGGCTTGGTGAAGCGTCCGATCTCAGCCGACCTTGCCATTCGATCCAAAAGCGCCACCCTGGTCTGAGGGTTACCGCAGAGGTGTTTGCAACTTGAAAGCCACTGACCGAGTAATTTCGGAGAAAGGTTTTGCGATTTTCCCAAAATGAACAAAAATAGTAAATATATAACAATCGAGGGAGCGTGATTATTTAAGGCTACTTGCATAGAGTCATGTGCTCTATTAAAAAATTGATGTACACGCATTGGTCCAAACTGCATTCAAGGCCCCGTTTTCAATGTTATATTATGATAATTCATTGTTACCATGGCAATTAAAAATAATTCATCGTATCATTTGAATGTTCAAAAAGAGCACAATACTATAATCTTGGTGATAAATTTTAAGGTTCATGTTTATTACCAACCTGGACTGCACCCACAATTACCCTTGAGGCAATTAGAGCATTAACATGCCATCTGGCGGCAACTGGCATCACCAGGGTCACTGCAGACGATGTAAAGATAGTAAGACATATAACTTTCTTGGCGCCATACTTCTCAGCAACCCATCCACCGGGAACTTGAAGTAAAATATATCCATAATAAAAGGCACCGATGAGTGTTGTTTGGGTTGTGGTGTCCCACTCGAATTCACCCTCCTTAAGTAGATACATGTACAAGAACTTTTTATTGCTACGTTTATCAAAGATGGCAGCATTGGAGCATCAGAGTTAGGTTACTTGACGAGGCAAGGGCCAAACGCACAAAGCGCCAGACACGAATTACTGCGGGCCGGGGATTTATCGAAAAAGGATGGAAACTCTGCATTGTACTACATATAAACGGCTAAATTAGACGTACTATACCCTTGTCAAGTCTCTAACTTAATAGTGTTTTCATACGAACAATGACGTATTTGAGTTCAGATGTTCAATCAAGGGATGGACCTACAAGTTGTGACAGTACCTTCGCATAAAATTTCTGTATTCTGGCTGAGCACTTTAAACAGGACTTCTAAAAATATGCATAAAAGGCAATAGGAGATATGCATATTAAGTTCCCGCCCCAAAAGCATACCTGATTGCCTAGTCTCGCTTGGTGAGATATCTGTGGGGACAAGTGGGATATTACTAATATTTTGGAAATACCGAATACTTATTAAAGGCATATGGAATTTTTTCTTATATATGGCCCGGGAAGTACTAGAAGAATACCAGTTTGGCATTTGTGAACTGAACTTAAATTTCTCAAAAATGTTTAATTTCGTGAGAAATGAGCATATGGCCTGTCTGTGTCAGTGATGCGCCCCGCACGTTCCCCGTGATCGCCAAGCGTCAAACCCGTGCTTTGTGGCGGGAAATTAGTATGCATACTGCGTATTCATGCGTGATCTATATGTAAATGCACACCAGAGCCTGAGGCAGTCCCTGTCCATGTGACTCTCATGCCCTCTCAGGCAGGATGCATCAGAGTTCACATGTCAATGCTTGGTGAGAATTGACATTTCTGCTTATGGGCGGCCAGGCAGCCAGAAATTCAAAAGACCTATCTTAAGTACTGTACAATGCTTTCAGTCATCTTACGCGTAAGTTTGGATCAAACCAAATAGGTTGATGGACAGGGTAAGGGCACTATGGATCATCCTTTGAGGCTACATTTGATACAATGCTTTTTCCTTTATACATAT
Source organism: Hermodice carunculata (assembly GCA_964020975.1). Lineage (NCBI taxonomy): Eukaryota > Metazoa > Annelida > Polychaeta > Eunicida > Amphinomidae > Hermodice > Hermodice carunculata. Next base: position 13,376,249 of record OZ026615.1, on the reverse strand, counting down.
TCAGTCATTTGGCCCCCCAAAAGAATTAAACTTCTTGCACGCGCAAATTGCCAGTCGGGAACAATTTAAACAAGGCGTGTTATAATGTACGTTGAGATCTATGGTGTTCCTGTGTTCGACACCGCAGGAAAAAAAAAAGAAATCTTGCGCGCAAAATTTCTCTTCTTAACGCTTCTAGCATTAATGATACATTAAAATTCTCTCTCTCAACTTTAGTGGATCTGCTGAAAACCTGGTGCTTAGATTGGAGGACTGCTGACCAGTGAAGACTACCACCGTGACCTTCAACGCATGGTTACACATTCTCTCTCTCTCTCTCTCTCTCTCTCTCTCTCTCTCTCTCTCTCTCTCTCTCTCTCTCTCTCTCTCTCTCTCTCTCTCTCTCTCTCTCTCTCTCTCTCTCTCTCTCTCTCTCTCTCTCTCTCTCTCTCTCTCTCTCTCTCTCTCTCTCTCTCTCTCTCTCTCTCTCTCTCTCTCTCTCAGTCTGGGATCCTGTCCTGCCACCTTGCCTGCAGTAAGGAACTTGACAGGAAGGAGGGGAGATTCATATACATGTACATGTATTAAGCAAGGTCAAGTGAGCTTATAAGAATGGTGAAGTAGCAAGTTTAAAATGCAAGGAGCTTGAGGCAAGAGGGCTGTATGAACAGTCCGTGCTCAACTGACTTAGATAGATAGATAGATAGATAGATAGATAGATAGATAGACAGACAGACAGACAGACAGACAGACAGACAGACAGATAGATAGATAGATAGATAGATAGATAGATAGATAGATAGGTAGGTAGGTAGGTAGGTAGGTAGGTAGGTAGGTAGGTAGATAGATAGATAGATAGATAGATAGATAGATAGATAGATAGATAGATAGATAGATAGATAGATAGATAGATAGATAGATAGATAGATAGATAGATAGATAGATAGATAGATAGATAGATAGATAGATAGATAGATTTATTTGGTGTGAACAATGTTACACAATGTGGTACAAGAATACATTAATAAGTTTTAAACCAGGAGACCATTGATTAAGAGTCACTGACATGTAGGCCACCCTAAAGATATATTATGCTTAATAGTTGTGCTGTAATATTTCTAACACAATACTGTAGGCCGAATGATAGCAGATATTACAAAACTTAAGTTGATAGACCAAGTGACAATAACACATAAAATAGGACTAATTATCTTCTGTTGCAGACGTGGCAATTAGTAATGTTACAGTTACTTTCATAATCGTCAATAATATAATTCTTAGCATATGGTGAGAAGTCTTTCAAGGAGTGGGTATCAAATTTTTGTTATAACTATCTCAGGCAAGTAGTTTTCATTAATTAAATCTGGTAGTTTATCTCTTAAACATAAGCTATTAAATTTGGTATCGGTAAATAGTATTGGGATCATGAGAGTTAAAAGTTGAATATTATGCACTGTTGCATCATATATACGTGATATTGTTACAGTTCTTCTGGGTCTATCCACGAGTTGAATCCGGTGAAAGTTGAGCATATCATTGAAAAAGTTAGGCAACATATTGTCTTTGTACTTGTAGTATATTTTGATACTGGATAGCTTGAATATATCACTGAACTTAAGGAGGCCAAGTTTGTGTGTGCATTGTACTTGCTATTACTGATAAGTCTTATCGCTTTTTTCAGCTTTACATGTCTACTGCAAGAGTGGAACCTCCATGCAGTAATCCCATAATTCAGATGTGGTAAAAACAAGATTTGCAAATATTCTGTCTCTTAGCTCTCAAACTGCAGTTTCTGTTGAGTGATTCGTTCTAAAACTATACTGATGATTGTAAAATAAGCTATTATCTGTGAAGTATTGGAATAATTGAATGTGGACACTTGTGGATCTGTGAACTTGGGATAGGATCAGGGTCACCCATGTACTGAGTAAGTCTGACCTTTCTGGAAGAACTTTACCATGTGCAACATTAAGGTCCCAGTTCATGCAGTTCTCAAGTTACAGTGAACAGTAAATTTTATGTCTGTGGCCCTCGGGGTCCCCAAAAGTCTCCCCATGCAAGTTCGAAGCAATTGGCTAAGCAGTTTTGGAAAAGATTTTTTTTAAGATTTTGCCAAAAAATGGAAAACTGAATTTGATAAAAATTAAAAAAAAAAAAAAATAACTGGAGCATGGCCATTTAAACAACCTTGGTAGAGACCCACCCGAGGTAAGCAGTGAATCTGGTAAGTGGTTTTCGAGAAAAAGTCGAAGACGTGAATTACCATTGCAATCGCCAATCGCTTACAGAGTAGCCGATAGCACTGTGTGCATTAACTGATAAGTACCTGAATTAAAAGATTCATTAATGTCGGAGACGCATGGTGGCGCTAGCTTGTAAAAGTCGTTGTTTGGCCCTTCTACAAGGAACATATCCACCAAGTTTCAGCATAATATAGGTAACGGTCTTAGGGAAGGCGAAAATAGCAAAAATATTTGAAACATTACAGCATCACCTGTTGGACAAATTAAGCTCTCGTGGTCCACAGAAGTCCATCTGAGCAGTTTCGGATCAATTACCCCGGCAGTTTCGTCGGAGAATTTTTTTAAGATTTGGGCTAAAAATGCACAAAAGAATTTATTAAAAATTCAAAACACACCGGAGCATGACCACTTGAACAAAGTTGGTAGACACCCACACAAGGTACACCCCTACCAAGTTCAAAGTGAATCTGGTAGACGGTTTCGCAGTAGAAGTCGAAAATGTAAATAAGTATTGGTATGCACAATGACTTGCATAGTAATTAATCAATGCATAAGAAAGGTGCATTTAGCGATAAGTACCCGAATTGAAAAAAAAACGTTAAAAATCAGATATCCAAGGCAGTGCCACCTAGTGTACAAATTTGTTTAACCCATTCACAAGGAATATATCCACCAAGCTTCAGCCTAATCTGAGTGACGGTTCTTCGGAAGAGGTGCGAAATAGCGAAAACACACTAAAAATGAAATAAAATAGATAGAAAATGCAGTACCACACGGTGTACAGATTGAGAACCAGGATTCCTTAGGAGTCTTTTTGTGTGACATCAAAGCAATTGGGTGAGCGGTTTCAGAGAAGATTTTTCTAAGGTTTGCCTCCCAAAAAAGAACCAAAAAAAATCATAAAAACAAGAGGACTGTGACACTTCTGTGCTCATCTGACCCTTCATGAACCAACTGGAGAGATCAATGCCACTTAGTGAACAGCTTTCTCTAACCCTTCGCCAAGGAACATTTCCACAAAGTTTCAGCATGATCTTAATTATGGTTTGGAATAGATGTCGAATATAGCGAAAACTCAGAGAAATTCATAAAATAAAGAAAAAAAATCGGAGCACCACCTACTGAACAAATTTAGGTCTAGGGGTACCCAGTCGTGTCCCTATGCAATTTCCAAGCAATTAACCAAGTGGTTTCAAAGGAGCTTTTGTGAGATTTTGCCAAAAAATCAGGTGGTGATGAAGAAATTAAGGACAAAAATGTCTCTAGGAGTGTCCCTGTGTGACATCAAATCAATCGAGTTAGCAGTTTGGGAGGAAATTTTTATAAAGATTTGCACCTTAATCTGAGTGACGGTTCTGAAAAAAAACAAAAAAAAAACAAAAATAGCAAAAAACCCGCAAAAAGAATCTTTAAAAAAATAGAATAAAACTGCAGTGCCACCTGGTGAACAACTTAAGAACTAGGAGTTTCTAGGAGTAATCCTGTGTGGTATCAAAGCAATTGGGTGAGCGGTTTTGGAGAAGATTTTTTAAGATTTGTCCAACCCCCCCCCCCAAAAAAAAATCATAAAAAATCCAAAAATTACTAGAGCACGACTGTTCGAACAAACCTGGTAGAGACCCACCCATAATACATTTCCATCAAATTTGAAGGCCAATCGGGATGCAGTTTCGGATAGAAAGTCGAAAATGTGAATAAGCATTAGAATGCCCATTGACTTGCAAAATAATCTATAGGAAAGGCGCATTTACCGATTACTACCCGAATTGAAAAAAAAAATCAGGAATCTAAAGCACTGCCACCTAGTGAACGACTTTGTTTGACCCTTTCACAACGAACATACCCAGAAAATTTCAGCTTAATCTCAGAGACAGTTCAGGAGAAGAAGATGAAAATAGCAAATACACACGAAAAATTATCATAAACAAGAGGGCTGTGTAAACAGCCCATGCACAACTAGCCTAGAGATTCATCACAATTGTGGTTCTATGAACTTTGGATAGGATCAAGGTCACCCATGTACTGAGTAAGTCTGACCTCTGTGGGAGAACACTTATTTGTGCAACATCAAGGTCCATTATTAAACAATCAAAAATCACGCGAGCATGACCAGTTGCACAAAATAGGTAGATCCTTATCAAAGGTACATCCCTGCCAAGTTTGACACAAATCGGACCAAAATTATTTTAGTTATAACCATTACACAAAATTCTAATGTTAAAATTTTAAACGATTTTCCTAAAAACAAAATCATAGAAAATCCTAAAACCACCGTAGCTTTATCATTTGATCAAACTCGGTGGAGACCTACGTAGGGTACATTGCCATAAAGTTTGAAGTCATTCTGACTGACAATTTCTTTGGACAAGTCCAAAATGTGAATTAGCATTAGAATGCCCATTGACTTACAAAGTAATCAATACGAAAGGTACATTTACCGATAAGTACCCAAATAAAACAAAAACAAAACAAAAAACCAAAACAAAAACAAAAAACAAAAGACAAAAAACAAAAGACAAAAAACAAAACAAAAAACCAAAAAACAAAAAACAAAAAAAAAAAAACCAAAAAAACAAAAAACAAAGGCTAACAAAACGGGAATCCACAGCAGTGTCACGTATTGCAACGTACAAAACATTTGATACAAAATTAAAAATCGCTGGACCATGACCATTTGAGAAAACCTGGTAGTGACCCACCAAATTTACATTGCCAGCAAGTTTGAAGTCAATCTGGTTCACGTTTTCCTCGGATAAGTCGAAAATGTGAATTACCATTAGAATGCTCATTGACTTACAAAGTAATCAAAACGAAAGGTGCATTTACCGATAAGTACCGGAATTAAAACAAAAACAAACAAAACAAAAAAGACTAAACAAAAAAACAAAAAACAAAACAGGGATCCACAGCAGTGCCACGTATTGAACAACTTTGGTTTACCGTTCCACAAGGAACATAGTCCTATCCACCAAGTTTCAGGTTAATCTGAGTGACGGTTCCGGAGAATCCTAAATACACCAAAATTCATTTAAAAATAGAATAAAATTGCAGCACCACCTGGTAAACAATTAAGAACTAGGAGTTTCTAGGAGTGTCCGTGTGTGATATCAAAGCAATCGGATGAGTGGCTTTGGAGACAAAATATTTTTTTAAGATTTGCCCAACGAACAAAAAATTTAATACAAAATTTAAAAAAATCACTGGAGCATGCCATTTGAGAAAACCTGGTAGTGAGTGACCCACCCAGGTTATATTGCCACCATGTTTGAAGTCAATATGGTTCACGGTCTCGTACGAGAAGTCGAAAATGTGTATTACCATTAGAATGCCTATTGACTAATCAAAGGAAAGATGCATTTACCCGAATTGAAATACCGTTAAAAATCAGAAATCTACAGCAGTGCCGACCTGGGAACATCTCTGTTTGACCCTTCGAAAAGGAACAAACCCACAAAGTTTCAGCTCAATCTGAGTAAATGTTCTGGGGAAAAAGTCAAAAATAGCAAAAACACACCAATAAATCATAAAAAATAGAAAAAATTGCAGCGCCACTTAGTGAAAAACGTAAGAACTAGGAGTCCCTAGGAGTGTTTCTTGATGATATCAAACCACCTGGGTGAGCGGTTTCGGAGAAGAAGATTTTTTAAGATTTGTCCCCCAAAAAAATTCAGGAAAGAAGCAAAAATTCACTGAAGCGTGACCACTTACAGAAACATGGCAGACGTCTACCCGAGGTACATCCCTACAAAGGTTGAAGTGAATCTGGCAGATGGTATTGGAGAAGAAGTCGAAAATGTGAGTTGTGGTCACAGAAACAATGGACTACCGAAGGATGAAGAACGATGAACAATCCCATTAGCTCAGTTGACTGACAGGTCAGCTGAGCTAGAAATAAAAAATATGTGGGTCACCTGGTGGGCAAAGTACGAACTAGTAGTCTCTAGGGGAGCTCCTGTATAATATCAAAGAAATTGGGTGAGCAGCTTCAGAGAAGAAGATTTTTTAAGATTTGCCCAATTCAAACAAGCCAAAAAAAATCACTCAAGGGTCACCATTTGAGTCAACTTTGCAGAGACCCACCAAGACACATCTTTTAAGTAATATTTCATGACAAATAGTATGGAATGCTTTCGATACCTATAAAAAAATCAGATGGTAAAATTTTATCCTTTTTTTCGAAAATAATGCTAACATTATCTAACAATTTTGTTTACTTTTAATATCCAACAATTTTACATTTTGTGTATTTTTACGTTAATGGTTGCAAATAGAACGAATCAGAATTTTTTTCTTCTTAATAATTATAAATAATAAAAAATTTATAGTTGAATACTGTGTCTCGTTTTGAAATTTTATTGACTTTTTCCATGTCATCAATGACATTGCCGTTATTCAGCAAATTTTAAGGTTTTTGCTTTGTTTGTCCGTTTACAGAATGATTTGTCAATTCCATGAAATACATATGTTGTTTTTATATTTTGTAAAAGGTATGTTTATTAGTAGTATTTAGTTTTCAGAACATAAGGTCTGATGTGGTTCATTTAATAAAAACTGTGTTTGTTTTCTATCCTCTTGCTCGCAAACACTTGACGATATACAATAGACGTCCCAGCACATACATGTAGGTGTACAATAAATATTTTCCCTATTTACATGCTACTTGACACAGCCCTTTATCAATATTGTAGAAAGGAAACTGTACCAACAACGAAAAACTGACCCCGTAAAGTTAAATTGAAGAGAGTCATAAATTTATGACATGCTCTCTCTCACAAAATGAGTTTACAAATTCGTGCTACAGTCCGCATTTTTTATTTTGCTCAATGGTTTACATCAGTGAAAAATTATAAGGCCAGCTGTTAACTTTGCTCAACCTTCGTTTACTTAACTCATTGTATTGAAATAAGTAAGAAAAATAGAATAATCCGGGAATGTTGTTTTCAAACATCATGGGCCTATATTAAAACATTCTGTTTACCGTATCCAGATTAGCTGATTACAAATTCAGAATTCAGTTGCACTTTCGTTTCCGATCCTGTCATATTCCAGAAAGCCGTATATGGCGATAGTTCAGTACGTATTTGTTATGGTTTTCATTTCGTGTGACATTGTCAACTCGGCGGGACCTCTGTTTCTATGTATGGTTCAGAGTTTTTACCACATTCTGCCATCTACTGACATTTTCTTGCTCTTTCTGTCAGTCAATCATAGAACAGATTAAAGAACAGACTACCTGGACCATTCAGCAATTTTGTTTCTTAAATATAAGTATTTTCAACGAAACTTCAAAGAAGGCCTGGCCTTGTTGTCCAATTAGCAAAACACATGTCAATCAAATCAAGTATTGATAATGATGTGAAATGTACCAATTGTACATATGAAAGTATCATTTTTCAACACATGAAATTTTTGAGACAAAGTTGAGAAACGTCCAACTACATATATATATATATATATATATATATATATATATATATGTATATATATATATATATATATATGTATATATATGTATGTATGTATGTATGCATGTATGTATGTATGTATGTTTGTGTGTGTGTGTGTGTGTGTGTGTGTGTGTGTGTGTGTGCGTGTGTGTGTAGACAGAGATTTGTACATTTACCATGGAATGTTTATTCATATCTCACTGATATTTATACAAGAATCAGCAGAGCTCAAATGGGCCACGAAACAAATGTTGGAATACCAATACGTTTATATCGGTGTTGAACTGGCTCTGTTGCAGTCAACCCGCATGAGGATTTTATGTGAATTCAGTTTGGCATAAGACATTAGCTGGCCTTTTCAATAAAAATGGTTCAAACTCCATTTAAACCTGTTTATTGTCTGGAGTTAGTGAAGATTCAACGTAAAGCTGAGGAGATTTATTTAAACCATATACTGTTGACTTTTACAGGTTGACACTTGTCTCAAGTCAGGGATGTAGTAGATTCCTTCACAGCAGTATCATATACTGAAGAGTCAAGTTTGGCATGCTGTGTTATCACACATACTGTATTCTGACGGGTTTTTTTAGGGGGGGGGGGCTACGTTTGGAGTCTGTAGTTACAAAATGCATCTCTTCTTTGCGGTGTCTTTACCTTAACATGGTTGTACTTTATGAGTAGGGTCACACATGCAGATGCTCAAAACAATTTAAAATCAGCACAAGGCATTTTACCACATATACATCAGCAGTATCAGCCGGGCCTACAGTATGAAATTGTCATGACTGTGAAAAATTTTCTATTATTTTTAAGCAATACAAACCTTTTTCTGCACAGGTATCACAGTTTGGTTCCCGGCACCGGTATCAGGACAATCGTCAGAGGTGTCGTTTGTAGAACTTGTCGAGGTGTAGTTGCTCATACAGACAACGAGCACGTTGAACATCTGCCTGTTGCCAAACGTAATGGCTTCTCCCAGAAAAATCAGGAAAAACAGGACATAGCGACTCGGTATGCGGCGAAAAAGACACCCTGTCAAAATAAGATAAATGTTTAAGCTACATTTATAGAAACTGTGACTTAAATCCTTTATATATATATATATATATATATATATATATATATACAAGATGCACATGCTAGTAAATGTCATTCAGAAAATGACATTGCGCTTTAAGAATTTTTTACAGATATGTTTTCCCTTTTAATGAAACATCGTGAGTACATTATGCCCAATTTTTACAGGTACCTGCCATGGACTACGTGACCTATCATTTACAATACATTAATGTGGTAGCATGTACCAAAATTCAGTAGTATTTACATGTAATATGGTATAAATGTATAAATTAGTGAGTACCCCAAAACATGACATTGGGCAATTGCAAGAGCATTGATTCTTGTTAGAGAGGAAGAAGGCAATAGTCAACATAAAGAATCAATATCATGCGTGCTTTTCATGGGCCATAATATCATCAATATATCATATTTACATGGGCCCACAACATCATTAATATGTCGCAGTTTACAAGGGCCAAGTTATCTTCAATATATCATACTTTACATGTGCCATAACGTAATAATGATTATGTGGTAGAAGAGGACCGTATAGATTGCCTGAATACACAAAAAAAGGCAAATGAATTAAATTAGGATTGCGTCGACTTCATGCAAATACAGACAAGTTCAAAAGACATAGTGTTGTTTCCGTAAAAGTCTTAGGGTACAAAGGTGGTGTATATCATTAACCAAAACCAATAATCTGACCACGAATCTCCTGTTAATATCTCGACACAATTGTTGGGTTATAATAAGAGTCAGCTTAGCTGTCGTCTGCTCAAAGTTGTAAAAATGGACATGACGGTAATACTGCGTACGATATTTAAATTCAGTTTAAATAGACTCCTTATTAAAAGTGTTGTAAAAGTATCACTAAAACACGAAGCAACCAAAATAGAAATGGCCAATGAGGTTACTTTTCTCTTTCCACGATCGGCAAGAAATCGCAGAGAGTCCCATTTCTGGTTCACTTTGATTTTCAATCCTTCACACAAAATTAAAACACACGCCGGCTATGCAAACAGGGTAGTAAAAGAAAGAAAATCAGAGCCATATCTTGAGGACTCCATTATATAAGACCATCTCCTAAAAACAATACAAACCTTACTATATATACATAAAACAGGACTGTGTCACCTTGTATTTGTGCCATTGGTAAAAAAAAATTAAGTTCACACCTGATAAAGAAAGGTCTTTATTTTATCCAGTGAAACATGACAACTGTGATATTATTTTGACTATTGCGCACTCTCTGCAAGATGTTATTAAATAAAATATGGGCCAATGTTTATGACGTGTTAACCTAGATTTCTTATTAATTGAACAGATAGTAGGTGGTGGTTCTTTTTTGATGTGTATGTATTTCAAGCAAATCGATAAGGCAGACGTTGGTCAAGCACTTTCCATAATGTTGGGAAAAGACATGGGTCATAGAAGCATTTCAATACCACGCACAAAGATCATTGCTGTAGTTATTTTCTCAGGAGGTAAACTTAAATTTGTAATGAAGTCTTGAATACAGACTTCCCCGACCTGTAACTTTCTCCAATTTGTTTGGATCGGGTAGTCATGCCCAATGACTTTGAGAAGAACCTGTTCATATTGATGAACAATTCAATGTTTGGATCGACGATACTCAATGTTCGATATTCAGTACCGCTTTGGCTAATCACCTAAATTAAGGGGAAAAACAAGCAACAATGGTTGATTCTAAATATAACTTGAACACTGCTTTGTCAAAAAGTAAACTTTTTATTGCAATCCATGCAAAAAAAAAAAACGAGCTCATCAGTAATAAACCAGTTAATTCAGGCATTCTAGAGGTGAATAAAATGCTGATGTACTATTTCCATAGCAATTTCATGAATAAAAAGTACGATCAGAAATATAAACTTTATAACAACAAAGGCACAATAATTAATTAACAAGAGGGCTGTGTGACCAGCCGATGCTCATCTGACCTACAGATTCATGACACTTGTGGCTCTGTGAACTTCAGATAGGATCAAGGACCCATGTACTGAGTAAGTCTGACCTTTATGGAAGAACACTAGCATGTGCAACATCAAGGTCAAGTTCAAGTAGTTTTCAAGTTATAGTGAAGTGTGAAATTCATGTATGTTGCACTGTGACCCCAAAAATCAGGTCAAGGTCACTCATGAACTGTCTATACAAGCATAACCTTCATAGAGAAACTTTAACATGTGCAACATCGAGGTCCTAACTCAAAATAGATCTCAAGTTATCAGATGAACAGTAAATTTCATGTCAATGGTCCTGTGACCTTCGGAATGAGATCAAGGTCACTGATGTACTGTCTGAGTATGGCCCTCAAAGAGAATCATAACAACATCAAACATCAAAATGCATTCTGAAAAAAAATTTCAAGTTATCATTTGTGGAGATACATACACCTAGGTGACCCTGTGTCCTTGAGAATGAGGTCAGGGTCACCCATATACTGTGTAATTCCCGATGCCATGCCCTCAAGTATGCACTTTTGAATCAACTGGCAAAATGGTTTTGGAGCCGATTTTTTTAAGATTTGGCAAAAAGAAAAGATCAAAACCATCCATAAAAAGATAAAAAAATCACTGGAGCGTGACAATTTTACCAAATTTAGTAGAGAACCACCCAAGGTACATCCCCGCTAAGTTTGAAGTAAATCTGGTCAGAGGTTTTGCAGAAGAAGTCAAAAACCTGAATTACCATTGCAATACCTATTCACTTGCCTAATAATCAGTACGACTATATACATTTACCGACAATAACCCAAATTGAAAAAGTCATTAAAAACCAGGGGTTAGGAGAAACGCCACCTTGTGAACAGATTCGTTAGGCTCTTCTACAAGAAATATTTCCACAACGTTTCACAATAATCTGAGTGATGGATTTGGAGCAGAAGTCAAAAATAGAGAAAACACATTTTTTGCATGGAAATTATTTGCACAATTACAGCGCCACCTGTTGAAAAAATTAAGGTATCGGGGTCCCGAGAAGTCTGCACAAGCAATTTCGAATCAAATAGCCCAAGCGGTGTTGATAAAGAAGAATTTTTAAAGATTTGGGAAAAAATTAACCGATAAAATAATTTTAAAAGCATCAAATATCACTGAATGGTGACTGTTTAAAGAGACTTTATAGGAAACCACTCAAGGACATTTCCACCATGATTTAGGCGAATCTGACCTGTTGTTTAGGAGAAGTCAAAAATGTGAATTGCGGACGCCGACAAAAGGATGGACGAACGACGGATGCCCACCACCACATAAGCTCAGCTGGCTGGCAATTCAGCTGAGCTAAAAAGGAGCTCAATTGCAGAAGCATTTGTTGAATAATTTTTAATCTCTTCGGTCTGGATAAATTTTCCCTGAGCAGTATCGAAGCAATCGGCGAATCAGCCGAAGGCTTGGAAGAGAAGGTTTTTTTAAGATTTGGCCAATGAATGAACAAAATTTTTTAAGACATCCACAAATCCCGGGAACAAGATTATTTGAACAAACTTGGCAGACACTCTCCTAAAATAGATTTTGACGGGAAGAGAATCCGGCGACCTGTTTTGGATAGTTGAAAATGTAAAGTAGCTAATGGACAGACCACAGACGAACAACGACGGGCGGAGGACGATAACAAATGCTCAGCTGACCACTAAGTCAGCTGGGCTCAAAAGGATATAATTACAAACCAGATGAGTGTCCGACACTATTATTCCTTGGCTGTTGACCAAGTAAAGGCTGTTTGTTGCCACATTGACTGGTATCGTCTTGTCCATCTCGAAACGTTCTTTGATCCATTCAAAATTGTGGAAAGTTGTGGTAGATTCTCCACCGCAATATTAAGAAGCTCCTGTTTCTCTATCGGTGTCGGTTTTAAACAGGTAAATGCAATAAACGTTTAAAGAAATGCACGGCAACGTATGGCGTAAGCTCATATGCTCGATGAAATTATCCCCCCCCCCCCAAAAAACAAAACAAAAACAAAAACAAAAACAAAAACAAAAACAAAATCAATGTGCACGCAGCCATGTGGGACAGCTTTTCGAACCTTTCAAGTTATAGTTTATTCCCAGCTTGTCGATGCACGTAAACGTTCTTGACATATTTACACCATATCTATTTGGGTCCCCTTATAATCAAAATATGGTAGTCAGGCACACATTTTTTTTCAAGTATTTTGTAAGAAAATCGTACATGGAACATATGTCAATAATCTTTGCTTGTTGACCTCAGAATGCACTCAGGAGGGCCAATAACTGTTAGAATTCAGTCTATGCTGCACGTATGAATCAATCGTTCAAAGACGCCACTTTCCCTTGCTGGCAAATGAAGATAAATGCATGCAGCACATCGGGCCAGTCAGCTCTATGTGCTGCACAAAGTTTACAATCCACGCTACTGAATTTCGCAAGAAAGGTGGAAGAAAATATTTTCAAAAGACTTTTTTTTTTAAATATATAAAAATGTAGGTCTCGTTATATTTTGTGTACAGAGTGCAATATATATATATATATATATATATATATATATATATATATATATATATATATATATATATATATATATATATATATATATATATATATATATATATATATATATACTAGTCCTTTTTTGTCCAGAACCACTTCCTAGGGGCCGTTACCATATGCCGCAATCCAACCTCTATGCTCTCTATAAGCTACCTTGTCCCTCTCTAATTTATATAAATATGGAAGCACATATTGCTCGTGTTCCTCTGTAGAATCTTGACCTAGGCTGCATTGGCCCAAATATGTTACAGGGTCTTCGGCGGATTACTACTCAGAACATGTTTCGGAGCTGTATCCGTACAGCTCTGTCAGAGTAGCGGCTTCTTGTGTAAGCTAAATATTCAGCAAAGACAATGCACATGATAATGAATAAAGATGAATGTGTCAAATGATGCATTAGCTAAATAAGTGAAGCGTTGCTTGTAAATGCAGAGCTTCAATACGAATAAAGAATACCTGTGAAACAAAACATAATTATTAAATCTATATAGTACAAGTGCCTCCCGCTGTGCCCAGGTAACAAATTAAACTGACTTAAAAGGGGTAATGTGTAAAAGGGGAAAAACATCCATTTTCAACATGTTTCAATAAATGCCCAAGTTACCCAAGGCCTAACAAAAATAAATGTGTGGTTCCGGTAACCTGACAAACCCTACAAAAAAGGCCCAAACCGAAAATTAATGGAATAAAACAAAATACTTTTAAGCCGCTCTTCTTGATCTACCCAGGCCAGTGCTACAAACTCAGTCACAGACCCAAGTGGCCTAAAAAAAGTCCGTAATTTTTTTCAGTGGCTAAAATGTGATCTACATGGTCCAAAGGGCCGAAGGCATGCGGGGGGGGGGGGTTGTCTGGGGGCATTGCCGCCCCCCCCCCCCACCCGCAAAAAAATCAATTTGAGCGTGCATAATGGTCCATTCTGGGGAGTTCGAGTATCTTGCCTTCACATGGTTGACGAAATCACAACATTTTAGTCATTACTGTACTGATTTGGCTAATTTCCCTCAGATTGTACAAAAATCTGATGAAAATTAGCAAAAATTTCTGAAAAATAAATTTTAAAAAAACCATCGCCATGTAATCCATCAATAGGAGAAAAATTTGTATTCATACATGAAAGGCTTTGGGGACTTTTGCACACACATTATGTTTATTAATTCGGGGAAAACTAACAGATAAATTATCCCGCAATTGGTAAGTTGTGTATTTTCTTACAAAAGCAAAAAGAAAAAATACATTAAGATAATCACTAGACCTGAATGTACTTACTTTTTAATCACTGAATGTTGATTGCTAATATTGATTGCACACATATGCCAGGATGGTGCAATTATATCGCTGAAAGCACACCAAACTATGATGCATGAAATGGGAGTACCATATGCCCAGGGAATCTTGCCTTGGCTTATTTACATGGTGAACCACAACATCAAAATAGCAGAAATGCAATCATGAAATAAGAAAAATATTAAGTTGCTCTGCACAGGTTTGTAGCTGATATGCTTTAATTATTTTTGAATTAAAAGATTGATTACATTCACTGTCTTTGATATACCCTGGCAGGTTCTGCATCGCAATAGGTATAATCATGGTACAGTAGTACTGCAATTACCGACCCCAGTCCCCACCTGGTCAAAAGCATATATATCATTTTTGATGTTCTGAATAAATTGCCAAATATATACTTTTGGTTCCACATATTATAACCGTCTTCCCAGCCCCACTCGGCAAGATCGTCCAAATGCTCATTTGCAAACCATTGGCATTGGGTTCGGAACTCACTATTTTCATAATGGCAGCCAAGTCTATTGAATATTTTGAAGAGGTAGCGTCCAAAATATATGTTTGATTAATGTAAAAGGAAGGTTAATTTGTCGGATGAATGTAATGTACAATATGTAATGGGAATTTTCCAGAGTGAGCATTACCTGAAAATGTAAATACAACGACAAAAAGTGACCGGCTATAAGCCCCAGGATTAGGATTTTGTATCAGACCTAGAAGTCGCCCTGAGGCAATGAAATAAGGGTTGAGCAGTAGGCTGAGTGCTGAGCGCCGACTGCGTCAAAGACGAAGCTCAATGGAGAAGGTTGCCCCTACAGTGGATAAAGGTCCGAAAGTACTGTCGAGTTTTTATATAAGTGGTAACAAGTTCAGAGAGGAATAATTTGACTTCCCCTGAACTAATATGTGCCTTCTGGCTGGATAGCTTAACTTAGTTTAACAACCTGCCAGTGTATAACTGAAGTAGAAACAAACTGGGGCATTATATTCAGTCCCAGTGATTATAAAATAAACATTTTACAGCTAGACTACCTGTAAAAACCTTCGGAACTCCTAACAAGTAATGTAACAATGGACACCATGCACCAGAAGTGTAAAACTAACCCCATGATGACACCAACTCCAGACTTTGAAAGTCTCCAAACAATAAAGCACTATTTTGCTGCCAACTCTGAGTTAATGTGTCAACACAATGGGTCAAATTTGTCATATTTGAGTAAATATTGTCAATTTCGAGTAATTTTTTAATTCGAGTAGATGTTCACTGAGGCATATCGCAAAAGATTAAGTCATTAGCGTTTAATTTTAAGAAAATGTAACCAAAATGTATTTTTTCTTGACCAGATTCTAAGTACTATTAAGCAAACTTGTAACTATCGTTGGCTGCTGCTTGTTACTTATAACTTCTAACGGATTAACCTGACAGAAAACATATCACCCTAAAATGTCCGAAAGGTGAATATTAAAACAGAATTATGTTAAAAGAGATTAAGTAGCAAAACGGACTAAATCTCTCAAATTTTATCACCGAAAATTTCCAACAATCTGTCGATATTAATAGCACAATTAGGGCAAGTCAGAAAAGAATGAAAGTTATTAGCATTTAAGTGAAGAAAATGTAATCAAAATGTAATATGTCTTAACCAGCTTGAGATTCTGAGTACAATTAGGCAAGCTTGTAGGTGTATCATTTTATATATATATATATATATATATATATATATATATATATATATATATATATATATATATATATATATATATATATATATATATATATGTACATATATATATATATTTGGGGGGGGGGTAAAATGAATGCATATCATGAAGTTTTGTGTTATATATTTAAGTCAATCTTATTTAAAAATACCATACAATGCGTTTGTCACAAGTCGAAAACCACTGGACCACATGATGGCGGAAGCATCCATCCATTGCCTAGCAACAGAGGGGACCAGTGCAAGTCCTCAGATAAAATGATTCAATATGAATACTTCTTATTTGGTTTGTGGACACTTCATAGGAATGGGGGGGGGGGGTCGCACTCTGGCCTTGAGTGTGAACTTTGCCCCCATAAAGTTTCAACTGGCCATAATCGCTATGTATTAAAACTTACAGCAACCAAGTTTGCAGTGTGGACACCTCCTAGTACAGGTGTGTGTTGTGCGTTAAAAGTGACGCACCTTGGCCTTAACCTTGACCCTTGAAATTTTAAGCCTGTGTTGTCCTCATTTCCCACAGCAAAGCCGTCCATCCACGCTCGTTCTCGTTTCACTTACCAACATAGTGAGTGTGCGGAATTCTCTTATGTATTCTCTAGCGGGGGACTATGTCTTACATGTAGTTCATAGGCGGCTGGGAACTGGCTAGCGCCATACAGAATGTTCATAATCGCCCATGTATGATTGGCCGCGACTGGGAACACTTCCCGGTAGGCTGGCGTTGGCTGTTACGTTCATGACTGTTCTTGTCAAAAGTTTGGACCAAATACAGCCAGTTCGCAGCCTATAATTCCCAGTTGGTTCACAACCAATTTCCAGCTGGTTTTCAGCTATTTCCTAGCCAACTTATTAGCTGATAACTGGTTCCATCTTGTATTGGGACATTTAGTCTTCTCAGTTAGCTCAGGCATCAAGACCAAATTGATTAGGAAATATGGAATCATATACATGTATGAACTGGTTGGTCTCAATTGCCCATACATACAGTGCAGACTCAGACTCAGAATGCTTTTATTTCATCATAATAAAGCATACTGTGTACATAATTCGATATTAAATGAGGAGTGTCCCATCAAGGCGAAAAGCGCTGGTATCATGCGAGCCACCTTGTCTCATGGATGAAACAAAATAGGTTATTCATTTCAGATATGACCGCGAATGGGTTACACTTACAGATGCAATACTGTTGTTTACTATGCTCCAGGTAAGTTAAACAAAATCATCATTATAGATATATTGCGGAATGGATAACAAAATAATTGCTTATCATATACTACAGACATAGCAGTTTTGCTCTGAGCAACCATAAGGCTACTTATTAATAAAATACCTTTCTGTGTAAACGGACAAACCAGATTTACTATAGGTCTGCACAATGACGGCTAGGAAGTCACCAATTGCGATCACCCGTGCATGGGTCTATGCACATTGCTGCCTGGGAACTTACTGCGAAGTATTCCTACCCAGGTCCAAGCCAGCTGAAAAGTGGCTTACGCCATTAAAAAAAATCGTAATCACGTTGGGTTGGGTTGGGTTGGGTTGGGTTGGGTTGGTTTGGTTTGGTTTGGTTTTAGTTTTTTTTCAGGTTGGGGTCAAGTCCAGACAGTTCCCAGCCAAGTATTCCCAGCAAGTGCAAGTTGGTTCCCAGAGTTGGCTGGGAAAGGTTGGGAACTTGATGTGAACCTGTAGTCCAATTGGTAAAGGAGATCACCTGGACCAAGTCAACTAGGAAATAAATGTCGACCCCTTAAAATTAAACCAGCTGGTAATAGTCGCCCTATAAAGATGCCCACCATCAGAGGGTTATGGACCATAGTGGAACTAAACAAAGAATGACAAGGATGAGGAAACTTAAACTATAATAGTATATGGACAATCAACAATCAATACAAAGTAGTTCAATCAAATTATACACTTAGCTACGCAGATACTCCAATGATTAAGTGACGGCAAGTAAATCCTAATCCCTGGTGAGAATTCTTCACATGTACTGTCTTACAGTTCCAAGTCCTATGGTAGGTGCCAAAAGGTCTGGTCCAAATCCACAGAGGTACAATATGGTTCCAATGTGGTACAATTCCAAATATACCAGTCCACACAAAGGCACTGTCCATAGGTTTTTGAGTATCCTTTCTGTAGCCATGGCTCACAGTCCTACTGGCTTGATGACATATACCTCCTGTCAGATCTGATAATTCTCCTCCCTCATGCTATAAGGGAGCTGCTTTATATACCTGTGCTGAGAACTCTCACCAGTATTCCAGAGTTTTCCAATTAGTCTCGTATCTCAATTCTCTGAGGCCTTTCTTGACCACATCAGGGCTTTCTCTTTCTTTACCAAGAAATAAGTCACACCCATATGACTACTTCAACACTTTAGATTATTCCACTGTTTACAAGTAAAATGAGAGTCATCCCAACAAAGCAGGCCAACTCAGAGACTCTGTAAACGTTAAATGAACTCAATGACTTTTCTAAATCCAAGTAAACAAACATGTCCATATCCATAACACGCCCATACATGCACAATAATGACTGGGAAAAGACTGGTTCCGATTGCTCATCCCTGTGCAAAATGATGGCCGGGATCTGACTTCCAAGTGCCCACAACAGTTCTTAGTTGGCTGGGAAATGGCTGGCAAGATAAATATGGCAGAAAGTAGTAAATTAGCTCAGATGATGTGGCTGAAGGGGGAAATGGCACAAACTAGAGCTGGGGTAAGCTTAGTGAAGGGTTTCCTGGTCATGTGCAGGGCAAGGAGTCGTACCATGTTGGGTGTTAGGGAGAAGAAATTTTGGATGGCAACAAAAAGAAGGGAAGGGTGAAGGTAGCCCTTATATGGGGTCCCATGACTCTGGCTGTGGCAACATAACCAGGGGCTGAGAATGAGATGCAACAGTGGGGAAGCTATTTTTAATGGCTTCCTGTTTTCTGCATGCACAGACTGAAGAATGTACGCACAGACGGATGTTATTGTCATTCCTGGTTGAACGTTATCTGAAGCTCTTCACTTCACAGGCTTATATCTGAGCATACTTATTTCAAACAATGCCATACATTAGATGAAGGTCGACTGCCTTTTTCTGCATAACGTCTGTTCCCTACTAGTGCTCTTTCAGGTACAGGTATATGTACATATATTGTCCTCCCCCTGTCTCTCTCTTACCTCCCATATCCGTCTTGATCTTTGTTGTATGTGTGTGTTTCTTTCATGGTAAAGGTAGTTCCTATGTATTTTAGCAGGACATTTAACCACCTTTCTGCAAATGGCTAAAGATTAAAAGAGATAGCATTTTCTGCACATTATTGTTTGGACATAATAAAAGATTTTTTCTTCACAGATTGATTATGATTTCCAGTCAAACGTATAGGCAAATAATACTAGGCCTACATAGGTATATCACTAAATCATAGAGGCCGGGAGTGAACATTTTGGTTCAGTGTATAAGCCCGTGAAAATGTGCTCCTCTTTCAAAGTCCCGTGTTTGGCTTTTAATTCTCAGTTATATCAATGCAAGAGATTAGACTCCATGTTCGCAAATATATATATATATATATATATATATATATATATATATATATATATATATATGGGCCTTTCACTGCTTTATGTAAACATAACACATTGACAGAGAGCGCTGCGTAAAATCCCTATACGAAAGGTTTGCTGTCAGACTGAGAGCCAACCACATTAACATATGTTAAAGGTCTACCAAAGTGGTTGGCTATACTTCGGGTTACAAAAATATATTATTACACACGTTCATTTCAAACAGAACCAACAGTATCTCAGATTTTTCAAAAATGGCTCTGGAAAATATATGTTTCAGTGTATAAGCCCGTGAAAATGTGCTCCACTTTCAAAGTCCCGTGTTTGACTTTAAATTCTCAGATTTTATCAATGCAAGAGATTAGACTCCATGTTCGCACATATATATATATATATATATATATATATATATATATATATATATATATATATATATATATAAATTGCTAAAGAAATTTACCCAAAAGAAATCCCTTTAGAGGGTAAAAATTCAGATGGTTTCAGAGATCTGTTTTTGGACTTCGATATTCAGGTCACAAATGACAGGTTTTGTACTAAAATCTATCACAATATAGAGGAGGTTAACTTTGAAGTAGTTAATTTTCCTTTCCCGGACAGAAATATTTCGGATACTATTGGATATAATACGTTTTTGTCACAGATTTTGAGATTTGGTCGTATTTGTTCTAAATTTCAGGACTCTGCATCTAAAACCAAATTTGTTTATAAGAACCTTGAGTCAAGAGGATTCAAAGATGTACTTTTGATCAAATATTTCTACAAATTTTGCTGTAGATATACCGAGGTGGTTAAAAAGTTTGGCTTCAATAATTTTAGAGATTTTAGACTTGCCTGTTTTCCTACTTAATTTTATCATTTGGCATCCTTTTATTTTTTAATGTTCACATTTCAGACATTTTAGACTAGCTTGTTTTCTGTTAGGGTTATACCCCCAGGGGCTATCGGTAGCAAGTAGCGGCCTACGACAGTTACAAGTTTGCCTAATTGTTTTTGATATTTGGTTAGTATTTTCATTGCATTTTCTTGACTTAAATACAAATTACTTTCATTCTTTTCAGACTTGCCCTATAATTTTACTGTTAATATCCAAAGTTATTTAGAAATTTTGGCCACAATAATTTACAGTTTTTAGACTTGTCTGTTTTGCTGCTGAACTTTATCTTTTGGCATCTTTCTGTTTTAATATTCACTTTGAGACATTTCAGGCTTACATGTTTTCTGTCAGGTTAAACCCCCTGGGGCTATCGGTAGGAAGCAGCGGCCTACGACAGTTACATGTTTGCCTTACTGTATTTAAAATCCTGCTCAGAAAAAAATTGTTTTGATAACATGTTTTTGGCATAAATGCTAATGACTTTCAACTTTTTCTGACATGCCTAAATGCACATTTACTCAATATTAAAAAATTACTCAATATTGACAGTATTTTCTCAAAGGTCACAAACCTGACACATTACGTTGATACATTGACTAAGGGTTGGCAGTGAAATAGAGCTTAATTGTTTGAGGAATAGGTGTCATCATGGAGTTTTTTTACATCTCTGGTGCAGGATGTACATTGTTGCAGTCCTTGTAAGGATTTCCCTTGGTTAATACAGGTGGTCCAGCTGCAACTGTTTATTTTACAATCACTGGGACTGAATACGATGCCCCAGCTTGTTCCAACTTCAGTTAAACACTGACGGATGGTTTAACTATGATAAGCTGTCCAGCTAGAAAGGGTACATATTGGTTCAGGGGTACGTCAAATTGTTCTTGTCTGAACCTGTACTATACAAATTTAGTAATTACGGTTTGTTTGACAGGTATTCTTCTTTCATGATGAAGCTCTGCATTTACAAGCAAAACTTCACGTATTTGGCTAATTCATCATTTGCCACGTTCATAATTATTCATTATTATGTGGGTTGTCTTTGCTGAATATTTAGCATAGACAAGGAGGCGCTACTCAGAGAGACATGTACGGGTAAAAGGCTCCGAAACATGTTGAGTAGTTACCCGCTGAATACCCTTAACTTATTTGGGTTAATACAGCCTATGTCAAAACTTTACAGAGGAACGTGTGCAATATTGACAATAGTACTTCTATATGTATACAGGTTAGACAGGGACAGGTTAGCTTATGGAGAGTGAAGAGTTTGGACTGCGGAATAGGGTAATGACTGCTAGGAAGTGGTTTTGGACAAAAAGACACAAATACAATTGTACAAAAACTGCACTTGGTGACCTACTTGTGGGGTAACCTTGACCCAATCATTATGGACTTTGGAGCTCATCAAATTTTTTCTTTCTTCAATAATTGGAAAAGTTTTTCCCGGATTTGAACAAACACACCATGTGTTGAAAACTGGATGTGGGGTCAATTTTTAAATTCGAGTTAAAGGTCAAGGTCAAATGCCTAGTTGGAATATAAGGGTCATCTTGTGAATACTCTGCACTCCACCGTTTCTTTAAGTTTTGCCCATTTTACTTTTAGGACTTATAAAGTGTATGGAAATCTATGGTGACGTCAATGTAGGTGCGCCACCTATAGTACTACGTAATACACGGGCCAAACTGTGAAAATGTTCTGACCGTTCCAGTATTCTTAATTTTTTATGGATCTTTTGAAGAGGTCAGAGTCTCAGTTACTTATGATACTTGAGGCGCCATCTGTAATTTGACGGAAAGATACAAAACTCTATATACCGGTATCTGGAAAAAAATAATTGAATTCGACATGCCACATTTATATTATAAATAGATCATGTCCATTGCTAATACGTTTTATAAGATGAATTATCTTCATCTAGTTTTGTTAGATCATACGACCTGTAAAATTGAAAGAGGGAATTTTGTAATGGCAAGGTGTAGTTTGGACATGGCATAAAACATGTACTGTTTGTACACCGTGAAAAACAAAAACGGTAATTTCACGCGAAAAATTTATATACATATACATATTCATTTGCATAATATATACATTCTAGGTTTGTCGAGGTTTGTCTTTTCATCCAAAAACCCCAACTGGACACGTGGCGCCAACACTTTCTTTATCCGCTCCCAGTACTGGACCCTTCATTCTGCCCAGGGACGTGCCCGATCCCTGCTTGCCATCTGTAGACCAGTCACTAAATTTTCTGAATGTCTTTAAGCGTCATTAATACTGATACGGTAGTTGTACTGATGATCAGCTTGACGAGGTAAGCTGTGATTCCATTGCTGATGGTCAGCTGGAGCAACTAAGTCCCGATTCCATTGCCGGTCCGTACGCACTTGCCGGTTAATGTTTGTATCAACAGGATTGCTTGGGTCATCTGACTGGCAGCCCTTCTTGTCCCACTCTTGCCTCTCTCCAGAACCAAATATGACAAAACTCAAAAGTGCCACGACCTCCATTCCTGCAGCCATCAGGAATAGATTTCTCCACTTCAGACTGCTCGGCTAAAATCGTAAATATATGTTCTTAAAAACGTGATCTAATTTTTTTCTGAAAGGTCATGCACAGATACATTTGAGGGGAACTTTAATGGCAAGCTTATTTTTACTGTCCGCACTTTAAATATGATGCAAACATAAGATGTGTCGACATTTTAATGTACAATCAACCAAACTTCAGGTGATGCTTTCATTCTTCACTCGTGCATCATGTACTGTGTCATGTTGCATTCACAATTCCATGGCGTTGGTTTTCTTTACATCCTGCAAGGCAGGTGGCAGAACTGTCTTGCTGAAATTGGCTCCATGAATGTTATGAACACATTTTCTTGACAACCATGGAACTTAAAATTGTATTTCCTCAGAATTTTGCAAATATTTAAAGGCCTTTCCATGGTCAGAATTGCACCGTCACGAAATTTTCCCATGTAAAAAACATGGCCTTAACAAAATTAAACGTTTGGTCTTACCCTCCCCTGAGTCAGTTGTCCCACCAAAAGAGGGCCTACGAACCCAGATGCTGCAACCAACATGTTTGAAATACCCGTTAGGGTGCCTGTAGTATAAACAAAACAGGAATTTGTTATTTCGCCAAAACTATTTCATGGTTTCACAATGTCAAATAATACATGTATATATTCAAGACAAAGGTATAACCGGCTGAATTAAATTGTATTACATTTTCAATCCAAGAAACTGTAAGGGTAATCGTTGCATTCCTTAGGGAATAACATAGTCTGGAGAGGCATTGAGATTACTCATCGAACTCTACCATCAACATGAACCATGAGGACAAGATAGAGCTTTGCTCAAAAATACAACCCGCAAGAAATATGAGAAATATGAAATAAAAACATGTTTTGTCAATATATATATATATGTATATATATATATATGTATATATATATATATGTATATATATATATATATATATATATATATATATATATACATATATATATATATATATATATATATATATATATATATATATATATACACATACACACAAAACAGTAGGCGCAGGTTCATTTTTCGCCACGCCATAATCCATGGCCAATAATTTTTTATACAACTCATACACTGGTGGAATTCTGTTGGCCGAACGAAGCCCTATCTTTTTTCATTTATAAGCTTTGCTTCCCTTATTTTATTTGGAATTTATCCATAAAGTTACAACAGTTTGAGCTAAGAATGCACCAGTTATCAACATATAACATTTTGTTTTTGTAATTGTAAAGTTTCTGTCTGCAATTCGCTGTTCAACTTTCAAAATGAAAGGAAGAGACAAAGCATGGAGGAAAGAAAAAAGGCGGACGAAAGAAGGAAGGAAAAAAGAAATTGACAGAAAGCAGTATTTTTTTCCTTATCTTTTTTGCCCATTTCAAAGGTTTTGTAAATGGTCACAAATTGCACGTAACGTTGGCTACCAAACAGAAATTTTATTTCACATGTGGTAAAACCGAATTCTGTTTCCTCACATACTTTTGAGGTAACTCTGACCTCCTTGAAAAACTTAGCGAGTGTCGAAAATGTTTTTGAATTAATTGGAAAAAGTAACAAGAAGACTGTGACAGTCCTGTGCTCACATGACTGCACGCACAAACTTAGATGGTCCTGTGACCTTCAGAAGTATGTCAATATTACTTTTTCTGAATACTGTCATTCATAAATATCAAAGTTTTCGCTCAAAGGTCAAATTCCTACATCCAATAAATCCTAATTCAATTAGATTTCAATTTATCGAGTGAACAGTTCAATTCATGAAAGTGGCGCTGTACCTTCAGAATGAAGTCAAGGTCAAACATGACCACGCCACAATATACAGAATAAATCTATACGATGTATACAGCATGTCTGGTTGCATAAAAATTGGTAAGTTCTTGTGCCCTGTGACTTTGAAAATAGTTCAAGGTCAAAAGCGATACCTTGCGCACGTGCCCTTGGTAAGATCCATATCTGTAAAACAATTCATTATTCTATCTCTAAGGGTCTAGAGATATGCTGTCAGACACACCAAAATGGATATGTTCTTGGGCCCTGTTTTAAAGGTAAAAAACAATACACAGCGCACATGCCTGTGTTATGATGTATCTCTGGCACAAATTTCATTATTCTGTCTCTTAGGGTTCTAGAAATATGCTCGCGGACGGACGGACACGGCCCCTATGCCTGCTAAGTCTATGTTCCCCTAAGCCACCTTCGGTGGCGGGGGACAATCAAAAGGAATGCATGCATCAACAGGAAAGTACTCAAATTGAAAAATTCATTAAAATCAGGGATCGACGGTGACATAGCCTGGTGCTATACTTTGTAAAACATTAAAACATTTCCACCAAGTGTCAGCGTTTTCTTAGGAACGGGTTTTGTAAATAATACGAAATATATCGAAAAACACAAAATCGTTTTAGCAAAAGAACATGTAGCGTCACCAGAAGTGTTCCTGTGCAAATCCGAGGCAATTGGCCTAGCAGTTTCGGATTTTGGAAAAATGTAAATAAAAAATTAATGATTTTTATTTAAATCACTGGTGAGTGACAATATGAACTTGTTAGAGACCACCAAACCAAGGTAGATTCCCGCAAAGTTTGAATTAGTTCTGGCTGAACATTTTAAAGAAGGCAAACATTTTGAATTATCATTGTAAATCCCCATTCCCTTGCCCGACATAAATCAGGGACCCAGCATAATGCCACCTGATGAAAAAATTCGAACCTTCCACAAGGAACAATTCCGTCAAGTTTCAATCTGAAGGGCGGTTTTGCAGAGGAAGTCGTAAACAGCAAAATACATCAATTCATCGAAAAAAGTAAAATTTCAGCACCACCTGCTGAACAAAAATTAATATTGCGGGTCCCCGGATGTAAACCTATGCTATTTCGACGCAACTGGTTAAGTAGTTTCACACATTATTTATGTACCCCCCCCCCCAAAAAAAAAATAATAAAAAATAAAAAAAGTAACAAAACAACTTTCTAAAAGTCCAAACAACACTGAAGCGAGATCATTTGAAACAAAAGGGCTCTGATGAACCCATGTTCAGCTGACCTATGACAAACAGTAAAAAGGAAAGTAAGCCCACCTTGATTGAAAATGAGATTGGAACTATCCCCATTTACTTACCCATTTATCAATAGAAAAGAATGCATTAACCGAAAAGTTATCAGAATTTTGAAAAATTCATGAAACATCAGTAACCCAGAGTATCACCATCCAGCGAACATGTCTGTTACCCACCCCCTCCCCACAAGCTACATTTCCATCAAGTGTTAGACCAAGTTGAGTCACAGTTTTGAAGAAGTCGGAAATAGCTAAAACACAAAAAGTCGTTAAAAACAGAAAACATAATGCAGCACTACCTATTGAACAGATTAAGTTCTGAGGAAAGAGTCTCTGCAATTTCAAAGCAATTGGCTGAGCTGCTTTGGACAAGATTTCTTTTCATATTTTGCCAAAAATGAACAAAAAAAAAAAAATTAAAAATAAAAAATCAGTAGAGCATTACCAATTGAAAAAGCTTGGTAGAGAACTACCTTAGGTACATTCCCACCAAGTCTGAAGTTAAAAAATCTAAAAAACACCGCAGCGTGACCGTGGAAAAAAACTTGACAGAGACTCACTCAAGGTACATTCCCAATGAAAAAAAAAATACTTTTTTTAAAACCAGTCATTTTTTGTGTTTGCGCATGTGATAACGTGCATCGACCTACATTTGATCTATCATGACCAACTTACAAAAAAAAATAAAATAAAATAAAAAATAACGCTTTTCCCGGTAACTTATTGTTATGTCAAGAAACACTTCTGGACAGAATTTTATGTTTCACCAGTGTGAACATCTGTCATGGGTTTGTAGAATGGAAAGCTTACTTTGTTTATTGCTTTGCGATCAAAGATATCTGGTTGTTTATTATTATTGTCATGTCGAGGACCCCATCGTACTCCAAGTAAAACAACTGAATACTGTGGCCAGGCCCCACAGCCCTCCCACCCACCCCCTCCCCGGATGGTTTTGCAATTTGCAGTAAGGGTTGTAGGAGGAGAATCAAATATTGATAAAGAACAGTAACATGAGCCAATCAAATAACTGACCTGCTGGATTTTATCCTTCCAGGCTGAAAAGATTGTTGACACACACACAAAAAAACGATGAGTTTGGAAACGTTTCAACAGGTAAGACTCAAAACATCGCATCTACATCTGCTGTCCATCATTCAACTCTTGTTAAAATAATCGAAATAGACAGGAGGCATTGGTCACACTTACCGCAATACTGAGGGGCGAGATCGATTGTGTTGACATAATGGCCTCCTGCGTTAAAGCTATTAAGCATCTGTCCAAGGAACAGGACAACAATAAACATCGTCTCATTGCAGACTAAAAATCCCATTGAAAGCGCTGCCAGCACATTTGAAAAAAGACCTGTGAAAGAAAAATGAAATTGTCTGAACTTGGCCAAAAGTAAACATTTTATTTTTATACGTTCAAAAAACTTACTGCAACACAGATATTGGTTTCTTTTACAATTTTCATAAAGTTAGATTCATCCGACCCAAATGTTTGAAACGTAAGTGTACAGTTAGGTGAAAAAGACTGGTCAAGGTTATCGCTTAAGCCTAACTCTCAATATCTGTGTGGGTACATATGAACTGTGGCGGGTCTTTACTTGTTCCGAAAGGGAACTTGGTTTGCTTCTGGATCAAATAGCGGAACCAGTTCTTTCAAGTGTTCTCAATTGCTTCCTATTTCAGTAACTCAATGATGGTTTTGGAGAAGTCCAAAATACCAAAACACACAAATTCATCAAAAAACAATAGGATTGCAGCACCATCTGTTACGGTTATTACACTCTCTGGGTGCCAAAATGGCGATGTGCCACTTCGTAGCAATCGGCCAAGCCGTTTCAGAGAAGATTATCATTTTTTTTAATTTGGCCAAAAATTAAGAAAAAAAAAATTTAAAATCCAAGAATCAGCGGGGCTGTGATCTATGAGCAAACACAGTAGATACCAGCCGATGTTCATCCCACCAAGTTTGAAGAGAACCTGACTGATGGCTTTGGAGACGCAATCGAAAATGTGAAGCACCATTGCAATCTCCATTGACATCAACAGGAATGAAGGCACTAACCAGTAATTGCCCTGAATTGAAAAAAAAAAATATTAAAACCGGAAATCCACAGCAACACCACGTAGGTACCACCTATTTTGACCCTTACACAAGGTATATTTCTTCCAAATTTCAGCGTAACCTGAGGGACAGTCTTCGAGAGATCGAAGTTAATAGCAAAAAATGCACACAAGATTTCTTTAATATTTGGTCAATAAATGGCCATAAAAATCATAAAAAAGATACAAAGAATCAATGGAGGGTGACCATTTGAACCAAATCGCTAAACACCCAACAAGTTTGAAGAGCATCTGACCGACGGTTTTCGAGAGGTCGAAAGTGTAAAATGTGAAGGGACGACGAAAATGTAAAATGTGAATGGACGACGATGACGCTGACCCCTCCCATCAATTCCCAGGGTCATTTTTTGGATGATGTACCTCAACACAAGCACATTAGGATCACAATACGCTCCGACTTACGTTGGTGTGATCACATTACTGAGATCACAGTTAAAGCTGCTAAAATGATCGATATTATGAGGAGTCTAAAATTCATCTTAGACACACTTTGGAAGCTATCTATATTTCTTTTGTCAGGCCTGTACTTGAATACGGTAGTCCGTTGTGGAGTGGCTGTACAGCATCTGACGAGGAAAACCTCGAAAATGTTCAATTGAATGCAGCCCGTATTGTAACCGGTGCGATGCATGGGACAAGCAACGCTATGCTCTACGAAGAGATTGGCTGGCTGACTTTGGATGAATGCAGGAAAGCAGCAAAACTAACTTTAATCTATAAATTGGTGGACAAGCTTGTGCCCGAATCTTAATGCTGTATTATTAAAAATACAACTGATATTCGAACATATGACCTTCGACCATCATTCAATCTTCCCCATTTTAGGGCCCGAAGCGAACTATTTGACAAATCTTTTTTCCATCAATTATTCGACTTTGGAATCACGTCCTCTGGATATTCGTAACTCGGCATCTATCATGAGTTTTGATAGCTAAACCAGTACGTCCCACGTCATGTGGTTGCATGGTCAGTGGGGAGTTCACGGGAACGTCCCCTCAAGTTAAAGACCTCAATATTTATAAACGGTCAACATAAGGACTGTGGTATGTGTGTAACTGGTTATTTTAGCTTCACAGCTGTCACAAGTACAGGTTTATGGCTTGAAACATATTACTGGTGCCACCCCCTGTCTGTCTTGTCTGGGTGTTGTCGTCTGCAGCATGCTCCCGACTCCACGTGCGTCTCGTGCTGTCCTGTCCATACTTGTGTTTTCGCACGACAGGGATTACTATAGGGCTGAGTCCTCTTTCCCAATCAAAAGTCACTTGGCCATGACCTGTTAAACAAACTTGGTAGAAACTCAGCCAAGGTTGATCCCTACCTAGAGGATCTGACTAACGGTTTTGGAGTGGAAGTGGAAAATGGGATATCCAATATTACTGGCAAGTTAGTTGTGCTAAAAATGCTTATCATGATGTCTGGCCAATATTTTGGCACTTTTCATAGTTACGTATATTTTGACATCAAACTTCTGGTGAACTGATGTATATACTCTAAGCTAAGAAAAAGTGTTTCACATTTATGTATCTTGATATTTTCCCCAAAAAACCAGGTGTTTAAAGTGAAGAATATTTAGTTATCAAATGCAACCCCTTTTCAATAGAAACAAATTAACAAAACGTTTTTCCACATTAGTGACTGGGAGTTCTCGTTGGCACCTGACCCTTCACTTGTCCGCATATTTGAGGTCACCATGTACGTAAGAGGTGATTCGATATTTTGTGAAATTATGATGATCACTTGACCAAAATTAATTGCTGTGCACACATTGAGACCTAGATACACCAATGCAGTGGGGTTTGTTTGCTTTTGGAAACTA
Organism: Hermodice carunculata; assembly: GCA_964020975.1. Taxonomy (NCBI): domain Eukaryota; kingdom Metazoa; phylum Annelida; class Polychaeta; order Eunicida; family Amphinomidae; genus Hermodice; species Hermodice carunculata. Next base: position 13,345,988 of record OZ026615.1, on the reverse strand, counting down.
TATACACTTTTAAACCAGTGCATCAATCATTTTATTAGACAACTATTGAAAGTTCCTGGTAACCGGCTACAAATCACTAAGAACGCCATTCGGCGGTGGTGGGCGGTGGCTGGCGGCGGTGGACAGTGGCCGAAGGTGGTTTGTGGCGGCTGGCGGCGATCGCCGCAGAACACTGCCAAAGCTTACAGCCTGGTGAGCGATCTTCTTCCTGGCCGCCAAGCACCGCCTGCCGTCAAACCCCTCTGCCCACTGCCACTGAGAAATTCAAACGCAGCCATAGGGAGCATCTATTTGTGCCATATGTAAGCTAAGTGAGCAAATGCAAGAACTGATTAGTACAAGGGGAGGAAAATAAAAGTTAGTATTATACATATATCTATGTGGGAAAAAATGGACTCTAAGTACTTGTGTCTGTATGTGTTTATAAAAAAGTGATTGGAGGAGTGGCATTGCCCGAATAAATTGTGAAGTTATTTCTACATTTTTACAAGTGTACAATAGCCTGATTTCAAAGGGCTCGATGTTCATTTAATAATTAAGGGCCAAAAGAATGAAACTGTAAGGTATTTAGAATCTGTTGCTAATATCTTTTCTAAATATGTATACATGTGAAGTTTTGACTTGATTGATTTTCATTATTTGCCTAACTCTGACAGCTATTTGCCTATGTTAAAAGTATCAACAAACCACAAAACAGCAGTACTCCAATAGGCTGTCCCTTTCATGGTTTTATCGGGCATTAATACCTGACATATAGCAACTAATGGAGTAGAAAAGTAACCAGTACTGAGTAACTGACCACAGATCTATGAATCATTTAAATGCCAGATGAGTACAATGCATGTAACAGGAAGACCTCGTGCTTTGTGCCATAGCCTACAATCTAACTGTGATGTTACATGAAAGGTAGCATTCAAAGGCTCATGTGGGTTCCCACAGAGGTAGCAGTATTGTACATGTATATGCAAGTGATGAATAAGGTGATAATTTGTGAAATACCTAAAATATTCATTCTAATTGTAACAAATATATATATATATAACCTTGTTGAAAATCCATGTATATATATGTATATATATATATGTATATATATATATATATATATATATATATATATATATATATATAAATATATATATATATATATATATATATATATATATATATATATATATATATATATATATATATACAAACACACAAATATACAGTATGTATTAATGTTAACTTCTATTTTCATTCCCATTTTGCCATCATGTTCTTGGATTCATTCAACTAGCCAATGTCTGAAACAAATTTATAAATGCTCCCTGGACTCATTGAGTTTCTCAGAGGCGGTAGGCGGCGATGTAGAAAATTTCTGGCCATTCCTTCCAAGGCTTAAAATTTGGGCGGTGGTGGGCGGTGATCGCCGCGAAGCACCGCCAACTGCCGCCGAGCAACGCTGACCGCTGCCATCCCCGCCCACCGCCGCCAAAATGTGCCATATGCCGCCAAATGGTGTTCCTAGTTTATGGTTCATGCAGAACTTTACACTGAGCCCTTTATATGACTCTTGTCTTTGCAACTAAGCTGACTACACCACATCCTACTCTTCTTGTGTTAAGAGTACTTTTAGACGCTACGAGCACCCATAGGCGTATGTATACTGTCTCGCTGCAGTTCCTGCATGCTGCTTTTTTTTTTTTTGATTCATCATGTTTACAGAGTTGTATGACATGTCAGATAAATTTTAGTCCAACAATTTTCCGGCATGGCCAATTGGACAACTACTCTTTAATATTCCGAACCATTATGTGCAAATTGATATCACTTTGTCGAAACTGAATGATTTCTGCATAGACCTTAAAAATGTGATAAAAAAAATAACTTGACGAAAGAAATGCCAGAATTTTCGCCTGCAACAATGCTGAATCGACAATCCACAAGAAAACACTCACGAATGATAAAAATTGACAATGGCAGGACATGGAATGAAAGTTGCTTATCATAGCCCAAATATACATTTTTAAAATGTGCACAGATAAGTTGCATATCTACTACCTAACACTTGATCTGAACATAACAAACAGCACCGTCTTGGAATTTTACAAAAAAATAGTATACACAGTCAGAAGCAACAAGTACAAAGAAAAATTAAAAAACAAAAGGGCGTGAAAGCAACAAGGATAAAGATTATAACCCCACCCAAGTGTATGTACAACTTGCTGAAACCACCTATACATTTGGTATTTCACACAATTGGTATCACACGCACATGCACACATACATTCACATACACACACACACACACACATACATACATACATACATACATACATATTCAGATTCTTTTATTCGACAATAAATTCATTATATATCAATTGTTAGGTAATAGTGACAGAAATATATATAAACAAATGCAAAACAAACAAAAAAGGGGAAACTAGAACAGACTGATTTTCCAACAGAAAATCAAATGTCTCCCGGTGGAACACTTACGTCTCTGAATAAGCTACAGGTGATAACAAATTACAAATGACCAAGTTGGCTTGAAAATTACAATCCTATTTTTGCTCTCACCTAGCTACATTACTCTAGCAATTTTCATCAAGTTGTTCAAGACTTATTGCAGAGAAACCAGTTTCACATAAATGACCCTGTGACCTTGAAAATTAGGTCAAGGTCACCCAAATACAATCCCAACCTTGGTCTTACCTTGATACATAATCCTACCAAGTTTCATCAAATTCCATCAAGTTATTCAAGACTTATCACACGGAAACCAATTTTACATAAGTGACCCCATGACCTTGAGAGTTCGCTCAAGGTCATCCAAATACAATTCCAACCTAGGTCTTGCCTAGATACATAATCCTACCAAGTTTCATCAAATTGCATCAAGTTCTTCATGACTTATCGAACGGAAACCAATTTCACATAAGTGACCCTGTGACCGTGAGAATTCGCTCAAGGTCATCCAAATACAATCCCAACCTAGGTCTGGCCAAGATACATAATCCTACCAAGTTTTATCAAATTTTATCAGTTTCTTCATGACTTATCGAACGGAAACCAATTATACATAAGTGACCCTGTGACCTTGAAAATTAAGTCAAGGTCACCCAAGTACAATCCCAACCTAGGTCTTGCATAGATACATAATCCTACCAAGTTTCAGCAAATTCCATTCTGTTCTTCATGACTTATCGAATGGAAACCAATTTCACATAATTGACCCTGTGACCTTGAAAATTACGTCAAGGTCACCCAAATACAATCCCAAGCTAGGTCTGGCCAAGATACATAATCCTACCAAGTTTCTTCAAATTCCATCTTGTTCTTCAAGACTTATCGCACAAAAACCAATTTCACATACGTGACCCTGTGACCTTGAGAATTCGCTCAAGGTCATCCAAATACAATCCCAACCTAGGTCTTGCCAAGATATATAATCCTACCAAGTTTTATCAAATTTCATCAGTTTCTTCATGACTTATCGAACGGAAACCAATTATACATAAGTGACCCTGTGACCTTGAAAATTAAGTCAAGGTCACCCAAGTACAATCCCAACCTAGGTCTTGCCTAGATACATAATCCTTCCAAGTTTCATCAAATTCTGTCAAGTCCTTCAAGACTTATCGCACGGAAACCAAATGTTGAAGAACATGAACAACAACAACAACAACAACAACAACAAGAAGCGGAAGAAACGGGCACTAAAACAAAATGTCCCGCGGCTTCCACCGGGAGACATAATAGTACATTATTACCACAGAGAACAGATAGTCAGGATGACCCAGCTAAGGATCAAAAACATCCGCTCTCGCATGGGCCACCTAAGTAAATTTACTTGGTAAGTTAACACATTGCTTCAGAACAAAGCACCACATGTGTGTTAGGACAGCTGAATTGACTGAGACATAGATAACATAATTACATAGAAATATACTTTATAAATCCTCATTATAAACAAAGCAATTTGGAATAGTACTGGTTTTAGAGTATCGGTCTATGTAGAATCTTTTAACTTCTTGAGAGAAACCATTGTAAGAGTGTGTATGAATTTTATCCGTAATATTTGCAGGAGTAGCAAGCAGCAATTTGGGAATAGAATAACGAAAGCGCTTTTCAGTACATATATGTTGGGGGTAGCATAGCGGGGAATATAACGATGCCTGGTAGGATAATCATGAGTACCTGTAAGATTGCAAAAGTATTATTGAAATAAGCAGGCAATTCATTTTTAGTATATCGATAGAAATATTTCAATGACTAATGTTTGAATAAATCAGGGACTTTAAGAATTTTTAGTTCTTTAAATAACGGGTCTGTATGTGTGTTATAACGTGCGGAGCATATCAAACGAATTGCCGATTTTTGTAATTTGAAGATACGGTCACCAGCACAACCCCATGCAAGTATTTCATAGTTGACATGCGGCAAAAACAGGGAATTATAAATTAACAATAAAGTGTATTTGGGGAGATAGTGACGTAATCTTTTTAACATCCCAGTCGTTTGGGAAATTTTATTTGCAATTTGATTTACATGAGAACTCAAATTTAGTTTTTCCTTTAATGTTACTCCCAGGAAATAAAAATCAGTAGTATTTTCCAATCGAATACCAGTTATTTTAAAATCGATATCTAAATGTAACTTGCGTTGTGGAAAAGAGAATAACATAAATTTATTTTTTGACACGTTTAGGGACAACTTGTTTTCTGCAAGGCAATTATACAATTTTTTTCGAGTTCGGAATTAATATTCATTGAGGCATATTCATTGTTGACTTGAGTCCCGAAATTGAAAGTACAAAGTAAGTTGATCAGAGGTGTATCATCAGCATACAAAATGGATTCAAACTTTGGAGACGCAAGATAAAGATCATTAACATAAATTATAAACAGAAATGGCCCGAGGGTAGAGCCTTTGGGCACACCAGTTGTTACTGGTGATAGCGCAGAAGAGACATTATCAAATTGAACACATTGGTATCGATTTGTCAGATAACTTTCAAACCATTTAAAACATATCCCAGAAATACCGTACTGTTTTAATTTATATATCAAAATTTTATGATCTAGTGTGCAAAATGCTTTTGACAAATCTAAAAATATTGTTAAAGGAATTTCACCCGAGTCAAGAATCTTGTACAATCTATCAATGAGCTCCAAAGTAGCAGTTTCTGTGCTATGGAGTTTTTTGAATCCATGCCGACTGGTGTAAAAAATATTATTAGTTGCAAAGTACTCATAAAGTTGATGGTAAACAACTTTTTCAAAAATTTTGGAGAAAACAGGAAGTAAGGAAATAGGTCTGTAATTATTTAAAACTTTGTCGTTGTCTTTTTTGAAAGTTGGAATTATCTTGGCGAGTTTGAGTTTGTCTGGAAAAATCCCTGTGTTTAAAGACTGATTGATATTAAGTGACGGGGGTCTGCTAAGGGGGACTAAATAAGTTTAATAAGTCGCGTTGACAAGAGGTCATGCCCTGTACTTGATTTAGGTTTAAGTTTATCTTTAATAATTTCAGTCTCGGCTGAATTGGCAGTATTACAGAAAAATTCATTTTGACGTTGCTGGTTCAAATATGTACTAAAGTGAGGCGTATGCCTTTGATCTATTTTGGATGCCAACTTTGGACCAATATCCGACAAAAATGTGTTAAATCTCTCTGCTATTTCGTGTTTATTGGATTCTTTTTTATTTTCAATAACAAAAAAAGGTGGGAAGTCCTTTTTCCTTTTGTTAACATTTAAGATTGTTTTGATAACATCTCATGTCTTTTCAGTATCATTTTTAAAATTTTCAAATTGAGAATGATGATAGGATCGTTTCCGATGTTGAATTACTATGCAAGTATTTTTTTTGTATGTTTTAAGATTCTGTTTTAATGGAACATATTGAGGGCAATCAAGGTGAGTACATTTCTTTTGTTTATACAAATTGTCCCGAACTTTTATTGAATTTAAAATTTCAGTTGTCACCCAGGGTGACTTTTTATGTTTGATATTTGTTAAAGCGGACAAGTTTAATCGGGAGATACTTTTCTTTACAAATAAGCAATATATTTACAAGTTTATCATATTTTGAGTTTGGATCAAGATCTAAATCACTATCTAAAGCTGGCATAAAATCTGTGTTATTCATTTCATACATAAAATTTTGCGCAGATACAGGATCTCTAGTTTCAATTTGAACATATTTAGGTAAGGCTTCAAAATTCAGTTTCTTATGCAAACATGTAAAATAGGGCAAATGATCAGACAAAGTTGTCATTATCATACCTGATAAACAAGCCTTATTGTTCCGTGACAGACTGCCAAAACATTATCAATTATTGTTGTATTCCTTTCGGAAAATCTTGTTGGTAAGGTTATTTTATGCAAGAAATCGGAGTTCATTTCATTTGAGGAATCTAAATATTTTTCTCTGATGTCACATTTTAAAAGATCAATATTAAAGTCACCAAGAAATAATTTATCAGACCACTCCCGGGACAGAACAGATAATATAGGTGATATCCTTGATAAAAGATTCAATATCTTCATTTCTGTCACGAGTAGGTCGATAAATATTGCAAATTGAAACTTCTCGCGTCAAACCATTTCCAAAGATTTCAATAAACTGTCCTTTCCATAGAGTATTGGGGGTATAAAAGCCCCTAATAACTTACTGAACGTCTTGGTGTAATTAGATTATTAGTCCGCCGTGCAAACTACAGGTGGCACCAAGAAGAATAGCTACGTAATTATCTAATTCGTAAAGAGAAGTGACAGGCTGTGTATCTTCAACCCAGGTCTCTTGAAGGCAAATAGCACTAAATTTGATATTTTCATGTTTTAATTCATCTAATAAAAACTTAAACTTGTCAATTTTGCATTCAAACACTGAATATTTGAGCCTAATACGGAAATTTTTTTGAGAAGGTCGCATGTAATCAGGAAGATTACTAGTACCAATGTAAGGGGATTCTGAAGCCACTGAAATTGCATTTTCAAATTCATCAGGATTATCAATGAAATTATTCAGATTATTCCTTATGACACCACCAAAATTCCAGAGAGTATTATTCACTAGGCTCTCTGTATTCATGTTTTATATTATGTATACATAAACATTATGGGTAAAGTAACACATTTAAGAATGATTACACTGGTTTTGAGTGCATTCATCACAATACTCGTGTCAATAAACAAATATCGACAATTATGCGTTATCAAATTAAAGCAAATATACATAAATAGATTCAGAAGAATATGAAAGAGTACAACTATGTGCAAGAACTACTCGTTCTTGCATTTTCCAAAAATAAGTTTAAGATCATACAACACAAATCAAATTGCAAATTGCGACAAAATCTTAAACCAAACACTATAAAACGGATCATTTAATATATCTATGAACACTGTAAATTCGTATGATGGTCCATAGTAAAATATATCGTATAGATGTAGGATTGACAAAATGACAGAACATAGGACGAGTCTGAAAAATTCGTGTTTTACGAAACCAAAAAATCTAACAAATCTTGGAGAGTATCCCATAGGGAGTACTTGGGTCAAGTTATAGAACAAAAACAGAGAGGACCGCAACCAAATAAAATATCTGGTCACTGTATCGGTGCATCATTATTTGTCACCAATAGTGTATGTATTGAAAAAGTGAATATGGGAAGGTCATTGCATTTAATGGTCACTTGTTAAGTGACTTGGCCATTTTGTAGATGACTCACAGTTGTACATGCCTAAGGCAAAGAAGAAACAAAATGTGCCTTCAAATAAAGATTGATAAACAAATTATCCAAAGTATAGGTGAATATACATTAGATAACTTTTCAAACTTGGCATAGGAGCAAATTGAGTCACTATGTAAACCAAAGCAGACCATAAAACAATTTTATCAAGAACATGCTATACTATTAGAAAGCAAATCTGTGTGAAAAAGAGAGGATAAAAGGGTCTAAGGTCCATATTTATTCAGTGAATTCACGAGAGCTCATGACGAGTTTTATAAAGAACTAGTCAAAAGTAAAGGACAAGTGCAATTCACTTTGGAGGTAGTCCGACATAATCTTTTCTTTCTCTGTCTTGGGGTACAGTGGGTCACGTCTGGAAATCTTGAGTTGCACATATGACCAGGTCTTCAGATTGTGGACACTAGATTTGGTCTTAATGTCCAAAGGGAGCTTTCTTGACATCTTGTCAGGGCGGTTCTTTAGGTTATTGGCACTTGACAACCACCTGTTTCTCTGGTCAAGATCATTGAAATATATGCATACATTGATTTGCGGGGGGGGGGGGGGGGGTAGACATGACAAAAACTTGATAAGAGCAGCACCAGAAGGCGTTTACCCTTGCAGGGCCAGCATTATTATTTCCATATGTGCAGATGATTGTGTGCAAGTTCAAACTCTAAATACCCACGCTGATAATGCAGACGTTTCCGCTGTGAAATATCCCAAGACACATTTTCACAGCTTCACAAGGGCTGTATTTTATAAAGGTCGGTTGACATTCACACTTACCAATAGATGACATCATCTTTCGCGAGCCAGTTCGGCCCAGGAGCCCCCTTGCCATCAGTTGATCAGGAATTATACCAGCCAGTATTGTTACAGGAATGGTTGCAGACAATGCGCCCGACGACAGTAAGCCATTCTACACGTAGAACATTTTTTATCAAAGATCCGTTTTATGACAATACGAGACATGCATGTAAAGTTCCGGCCACAAAGCATGGGGTTCACGCCTGTCAATCGCAGAGAGCACACGGGCATGTCGCCGTCACAGACATGGTAGATACACCTTTCTCAAAAAATTAGTGTCTTTCAGAAAGATTTAGGTTTAAAAAAACCTGACTCATATTCATTTGGTGCTTCCGAAATTGGATATTATAATAAACCTGTACGAAGTAGTCCATTTTTTGAACATATAAGTAATATCCAGCTAGCCTCCGCATGGAGCTGCCCATATCACGCAAGGCGAGACTATTGTTACTAAACGAACCAGGTCAAGTTGTGGTGGGAAAATCACATGCATGCTTTATGTACGAATCTGTCAAAGATCCGATTTATGACAGTGCAAGTTACATCAAATAGACAGGTGGTGGGTCTATTTCTGTTGTATTTTATCAGTAGAACGCAAAACAAAAATCCCAGTATTTTGAAATTATTAAATAAACAAAGCACACTTTGACATAGTTTTTCATCTCTCCCCAATTATTTTTGAAAGTTCTGTATATATGGTTGAGTACGTTTCTTCACAATCTGGTCAATGGAATGCTTAGTTGAATTTCTGAGAAAACATCTGGAAAATTTTCACATGCACTCTAACGACAGTCACATAAAGTTCACCAAGAAAATGAGTATATTGTAAACAATTACTTACATGTGTGCTATCCAAGTGCAATATTTGTTTGAAGTATAAAGGGAGGCAGGAAAACCTGGCACTGCCACTTATGGCATCCATAAGTGACGTCACCAATAGAGCCACGAAAGGTACGCTCGTCAGTATAGAAAACCATGGTGGATTGGAGTACTGAAATCATTAGAATTTTAATGTGTCTTCCAAACTATCTCGTATTTTCATATTTATTTAGCTTCTCCTCGAAAGGATGTTTTTCTTTTTCTTCTTCTTCTTTTTTTTTCTTTTTTGCATTGTCCGATACCGTTACCAATTGATTTAACCTGGTCGTAGAAGTTGAAAAACATCCTCGAGAGTAGTATAGTGTGGTCCACAGCCTAAATGACGTTACATCACTTAATCTCATGATGAGAAGAAAAAAAAATGAAAATTGATTTGCTATGGCACTGTAGTTGAATACTGGACATGCTGGGACAAGTATGGCTTAAATCAGACCGAGTTCAACTTATGTGATACAATTCATGACCTGAACTTTTTCTGGACAAAAGAAGAATTATAGCTCCACTCAAGCTATTGCTAGCGACCATCCAGCTATTGTCCCCCTAGGGAATTTCACGTGGGTAGGTCAAGCTGACTTTTATTCACAACACACACGCTTTCAATTGTAATTTTATCCAGTCAATATTTTCTTTCATCACCGTTCCAACCAATTCATGCCTTCTTCAATATGAAAATATCTGCTGGGCCATTTCAGTTCAAATATGAACCAAAATGTATTTTCCTCACCACCTGCTGGCCATTACACTAAGCATGTCCACACACACGGTACCCCAACCATACACCTCTGATACAATAGAATGGACATTCCTTTTGTGATCAAAACAGGTCTTTGCATGTATACCAGCCTTATATAACTTTCATTGTTACAAATGAAACCCCACAGATGAATGATTCTAACATGCCTCAGCAAATTCCATTAAGGATGACATGATAATCGATGTACACAAAAATAATATGTTTACCCACCTGTGAAGTCAGCAGACACGTCCAAATACATTTAAATATTACTGCCTATACGACTATAAAAGTGGGCATAAAAATGCCATGCATCATCATAACTAATCCATCAAAGGTAAGGTTACTGAACAGCTATTCATTTCTAAGACGTCACTGAGTCAAGGTGGTACCCTTATTTTGTCATTCTTTCATTGATAAGTAGCTTTTATGTAATTTCATAGACAAATCAGTTGCCTACACTTACAATAGTCACAGCATAGTACAGTCAGAAATAAAATGAAATAAGGGAAGCCGAAATTTCATAAAATAAATTATAATGATATATACAAATATGAAAAAATGAAATAAGATAAAATTACTCCTATATTAGGAAATAACAAAGGTGATAAAGTTTTTGTGGACACAACATACAATGCGCCAATTGTTTGCATTAGGTGACATCTAGTTTCAACACAGTGTCCTTGGGTAAAACAACTATTATTAGTCTGTCCATATCTGGCCATTTATTTCCAATATGGGGCTCCTGGAATCCTGTGTCATTTTTTTTCTTTCTGATCTTGCATGGTCTTTTTCCCTTGCGGATATTTTATTCTTTTCTGTGTTTTGACAGCATGGATTCTGCAGCTCTCTCTTCATCTCTTTCATCTTTCAGAGTGACTTTAGCTTGTTCCAATGTCGTAGCCACAGGGCTGACCAGGTTAAAAACGGGTTTGTTCGGCTCTTTTGGTTGTTTGCTCATTTCCGGGTTTTCATCTATAATGTTATACGCTGTGGAGGATTGAGGAATATTTCCCTTGGCAATGTTTTCAAAAAAAGGTGACCAATTTGGACCTGTCCTTCTTGTTACTGACGATCCCTGACTGTCATTTTTTCACAACCTGTGTTATTTGCTCACACGTCTCTCCACTTATGGAAATTCTCTCAATACACTTCTACATAAGATGATGTAAGTAGAGTAACTGCTTTAACCATGAGCCCCTGTAATCAAGAACAATTTTGGAAGCTCCATAGAATCCAATCTTTTCATGTTGCATGACTGGTTCTTATATTCCATCATGACTTGCTTGACCTGCTGACAATTGGCTTGGTTATCTGGTTTGATCAGTATGCCCCTCAGTTTCTCTGCAGTGATATCTTGTGTTTCTTGAGACTGCACAGTTGTATTAAGTGGCTTTGTGTTCTTGCTAACTTGTTGTAGCCATATGTTTTTCCCATTTTGATCCAAACTATGCACTTTCTTTAAATCAAGTGACAAGTTAAGTAACCCTTGTCAACCACACCCTGAAACAGGAGAGTCCTTTTTAAATTATTTCAGGATTATTATATTGTTTACACTACTTACTGGAAAAATGCGCTCATATCCATTACCATAGTATGCAAGCCAAGATACTTCTCACGTTAACATACTTTGGTCAACATGTTTTGCAGGTCAATGCAATTTATAGGTTTACTTATTTCAGCAAGACCCAAACCATGAGTTAGGCTTCTTCTTTATCTGATTCTTCCCCGTTTCATCTGGTCTATAGTCTTGGATGTGCTTCTTTAACAAGAAGTTTTGTTTCTTTAGTGCTGCATGCATAGCTTCCTGCCATTCCCCGTCTTCTTCATCGATCAGCTGATCAATGGTTTTCTTGATGGTGTTGGGAATTCTTTTTTTCCAAGGATCATACATATCTCATGATCTAGCATATTTGGCTCTCATGACTTTAGCAAATTGAGGAAGTCCCATGATAATCAATCTGCAAAGCTTGACAGATATTGATTCCAAAAGTATTCTCTGTTGGTCATTATCAAATTGTATGTTGGAATTTTGATGTTGAGATACTTTGTGTCTTTTACTGCTGTTAGCCCTCCTAAAAGTCTTATTGCAAAATTTACAATAGTATTCATCCTTATCTGTAATCAATACATTGGCTTGCACTAAACGCTCACCCTATTATAGACTTGTACTGCTGTTGGTGGTGGCAGCAAGTTGGTGGTCGTGGTGGCAGAATGAGGTGATGTGGTGGCATCAGCATGTTGGTGGTGGCAGTATGTGGTGGTGGCATGTGTGGTGCCACAATGTGACGGTTGTGGTTGTGGTGGTGGCGGTGGGTACTCATCACCAATTCCAACTCTGATATGGTTGGATTTACAGAAGTTTCTATCATTGTCATACTATTTATACCGATCATGATTACCTTTCCACTTCTGAAATTGGTGAAGGTAATACCGTTTGTCTTAAACATGGCTGCCAGAAAAAGGTCTTATTGAGCCCTTAAGGTCTTGACCACTTGTATCAGATTAAGCAGCTTGCTCAAAGTATGTATTGCTGACATGGTAACTGCCTGTATCATAGAGAGCATGAGCTGAATCAAAATGACAAAAACAAATTGAAATTGAATTGAATTTCCATCTTATTTTCTCTAAAATACCTGCAATTTTGCTCAAATTTTGCAGTGTGAGTTTTACTCCAAAGATATACATTGACTTAAATGGAGAAATTGTCAGTTGGACGGTTTCTGGTAGTAAACAACGTGAAACTTGTTTAATCAAGATTAACTGATAATTTGTTTGATCAGAACCATTCCATCACATGAGCCACTGACACATTGGTATTTTATTCTAATACGTCCACATAAGATCTACAAAATAATGAACTTGTGTCATCTGCATAAGGTAGTGAAAATATATTGTCTGACAATGCACCAAATTCATCTATATAATGCAAGAACAGAAGCGGGCCTGATATAGACCCTTGGGGGACCCCATATGTGTTTTTCATAGAATCACATTTGGTATTTTGGAAACATATTTGCTCTCTATTTCTCATATCACATTTGAGAGCGATGCCTCTTATTCCATAATATGACAATTCACTGACAAGAATGCGTGGTTAATTGCGTCAAATGCTTTTGATAAATCAATAAAGACACTAGCAGCATATTCATGGTAATTGAGCGCTTCAGAAATTATATTAACTAGGTACCTTACTGCCATTCCAGTACCGATACCTTTAGTGAAACCGAATTGAAAAGCATAAAGTATCTGAAGAGTGGCTAGATAGCTAGTGATGAGATTATGAACTATTCTTTCAATACCCTTAGAGAAAAAGGAGAACACGGAAATAGGACGATACTAGGTAATTCATTGAGGGTCACCTTTTTCGAAAAAGGGGATGACCTTTGCAAGTTTGAGAACATCAGAGAACACCCAACTTTCAGGAAAAAATTTATGTTATAATGGTTCAAGGATACAAATGCAAACATATCTAATAACCTTACTGTTCAATCCATCCCGCCCAGGATATGAATTACGTAAAAAATTAATACCAATGCGAATGTCATCTGGTAGCACTGGATAAAAGTAAAATAAATTGGGGTAATCACCTTTCAAACAAAATTAGGGATCTCTGTTAGCGTCTGGAATCATTTTATCTGTTTGGTCCAGCGGTTACGAAGAACTCATGGAAATTGTTGGCAATATCACATTTATTCGACAAAATCTCTCCATTCATGGAGGAATGCATTCTCTATATAATACTGGAATTCAGTCATAAAGTTGGACATTGCAATATTCGCATCACCAGGTAAATAAATATTTCGCCACTCATGTGATTGGGTTTTTGCTAACAGAACGTTTAAAGTGATAGCATTGATAACTTCTTTAGGAAGGAGAGTGTTACTTCTAGAGGATGCTGTGGTTTGACTGATGTGGAATATCGGCAAATGATCGGATATATCAGTGTTAAGAATGCCTCGCGTTGGAAATGCGGAAAAATCAAGGATATCGGTGAATTATCTGAATTATTGTTAATAACAGTGGCAGTTAATTCTGTTAAGCGGGTAGAGCGGTTAATAGAAGGTAAGAAAGAGATACTATACAATAAGTCCATAAAATTAGAAGTACCAGAGTGTGAATCATGCTTCAAAATATCAATATTAAAAGCTCTCAGAACATTTCTTCTTGTCTCGTTGGATAATATTTAACTGTATAAGAGACTCATTGAAGTCATTTATATAAGTACCTGGTGGTCTGTATATCAAACGAACAATGACATTATTTTGCGAATCGTTAGCATCGTTAACTTCTTCAACGAATACAGACTCTATAAAATCATCAAAAACTTTTAAATCTTCACGTAATATGAAATTGACATGATTATTCATGAACAATGAAACACCTCCACAAGCTCTGTCGGACCTATAACTTTGACGTGCTGATAGAATAGCAAACTATAAAGATCAGAGTTTTGTTCATTTAACCAAGTTTCTGAGATGAAAATGATATTATACCTATATCACAGAGCATTCAGATAAGTTTCAAGCTCACTGAAGTGAGCTGGAAGGCTCCGAATATTTATACACAATAGTGATAAATTAGACTGTTCATGTGTGTGTGTGTGTGTGTGTGTGTGTGTGTGTGTGTGTGTGTGTGTGTGTGTGTGTGTGTATGTGTAAATCATGAAAGCTATTTTATAAAGTAATACTGACTGCCGCAGATATTACTCAGTATATTTGGCTCAGTAAACAAATGTTAACCAGGATCACATTCATATATTGGGAGTGAAATACACTCATTATTTGTTTCAAAAGGTATAAAGATCTTCTTGTTTAGAGTTGCAAAGTCAAAACTTCAGTCACTGAACCACATTTCTGATAAATAATTTAGGAATTCATCTGTGTCAGCAACATGATTGAATGACATTCCATTCTGGATACAGGAGGGACATAAGCAGTTATTATCAGCAGAGTTAATTTCTGGGAGGCGTATTAGATGATAATGATACGAATATAAGGTACATTTGATTTGGTTGTTATTTTCACCCTTTTTGTTACAGGTAGCACAAACTGTCATGTTACATGCATGAAAACATACTTAAACAATAACCATTATATATGAGCACAAGGTAAATCATGGTCATGAAACCTTCCCTGTGAGAATGTACACTCTGAAAAATACCATTGCGGATATAAACATATTAACTGAGAGGGAGAAAGTATGTATAAAGAAGCATATTATCCATCAATGTATGCAGATGGTGAGTCTTAACATACCAATCTTGGTAAGCTTGTTACACTTATATTAGAGCAATTTGACAGCTGGCGTAGTCACAAAATACATTGCATAAGTACAATGCACCCTTACAATGTGGCTGATGTCCAGTAATATGAGTGAATCTTAGGAGTGGCTCAATGCAGCCCAATTATGGAGCAAACAAATAATGCAAAGCCATCAGACAGTTGAAATGACCATTACAATATGTAGAAATGATTACGGAGTTGATCCTTCCTCTGTGCCCAGAAACAGAGCAAGATCTTCCTCGCTGGAGACTGCTGAAATTTTTATGTTGTCTCTCATTCACAAGGATGTGCCCATCACAGGTCCAAGTATCATTGATTTTGATGGTACGTTTTAGCATTACAGCTCTGAAGAACAGCTGTGCATGCTGTTCTGTTGGATCATCATTTATGTAAATATTCTTTCTGCGCATGGGCAAGGTCGCAGAGCTAGGTGAGCTATTGAGGTTTTTTCTATTTTTGATGAATCTTGCCTTACTCCTGTGTGTTGTAAACTTGACTATGATGGGTTTTTCATTACTTGGTATCATGGTGGGACATGTCAATTTCTGCTATATTTAATGGGGTGTCCATTAATTGGTTGGACATGCCCAGAATAATCTCATCAGTGTTCTTGTATTTACTTTCCTTGATACCTGTAACATGAACCAAATTCAGCCTAGAGTGTTGTTCGAGTTCCTCATATTTCTTGGCCAACTCTTTTAACGATTTATCCAAGACATCTATTTTGTCCTGCTTCATCTCTAACTGATCCTCCAGAATCTTGAAATGATAGGCAATCTGCCCACTAATCTTGTTTCAGAGTTCATCAGGGTCTGGTTTTGACCCTTCTTTCAATTTTGTTATACAAGTCAGCATCTGATTATGGTGCCATATCAAGTCTATTTTTAAATTATTTTTTATGATCTAAGGTTATGAGGTGTTACGTCATCGAGGTATGGCCACACTACACGACTCTCGATAACAGGAAGTATTCTTATTTACTGAGATCCTGTTTTGCCACCAAGGCTGTGGAAAGGAATTTGACAGGATGGAAGGCATATTAATGTATTAAGCATGGCTAAATAAACTTTTATGAAATATAGAAGGTAAAAAGCTTAAGAAAAGCTGTTCAATAAGTTTCTAAACATACAGAGAATAGAAGATATATATATATATATATATATATATATATATATATATATATATATATATATATATATATATATATATATATATTCATATATATATTCATATATATATGTATATGTATATATTCATATATATATATATTCATATCTTCCATTCTCTGTTGACAGCGAAGCAGGCATACTGAGGGATAAACAGTTTGGTGCAGAAAATAATATATCCACAATTATTACAAATAGCGCCGTTGTTCGAAACCGCCACATAGCACAAACATTGCTTTCTTTCTGCTCAAACGAGCTTTTTTTTAATAACTGATTTTGAAAGTACACGTAGTATGCTTCCAATTCACCCCACAAGTTGTTTACAAACATCCCAACCCTGTACATTGTTCTTCCAGTGGCCCTTGCTTATATTGCATACCTCTAAAATCCATGTGCCAAAACTTGCTTCAATTGGTGCACCTTGGTTCTTTGTTCAGATGGAACCAGATAATATTGGGGAAAAGGCATTTTCCGCTTCCATGGTCCATGTGAATTGTTTCACATCGTCTCCGTTCAAAGAACAAATCATGTAGTACTCGCTCCCACTCCCACTCCCACTCCCACACACGTTCTTTTTTTCTTGCATATTCTTACTCATACTGCCGGCAGTGTTTTGACCAGCACATTAATAATTCTACAAACAGGACCAACAGTTCCAAATATACATGCAGACAAAATAAATGGAGGCCTACCAACAATCCTTGTGGTAATTTTAATTGTTAACCCTAATTCTCGTATCGAATGAGGCGTTTCGATGCTTAATAAATTGGTAATTCTTAGTTATATCAATTTTAAACAGTCCAGTGCTACCCGTGTATTATTATAATGACTAAGTTTTTAACTAAGTTACTGTGATTTACCGCATCAAGGTTTTTTACAGATCCATGGAAACACCAAACTTTAGGTCACTATTATCAAAGGAAGTAGGTTTTTGATCAAGCAAAGTTAATTACGCAGAATTATAGAATCATTTTGTCTGAACTAAAACATTTTTATAGAAACTCCCGGACTTGCTTGAAAAGGCATTGCACGACGGTCAGAAACGTTTTATGCAGTTAAGACAGATACTTGAATCAAATCACTATATATATATTTTACACAGGTGACTAAGGTACTTTTCATATGTAAACGACATCACAAGCTACAGCTAAACTACCTCGACAGAAGTGCATAAATGAAAGCATCTTAAAGCTAATGTATTACCTTAACCGGCAAATCTGTGGACGTTTCGATATACTGTCTCTCCTCTATTGACATTCTTGGGTGATCTCGTGGAGTGTTATGAGCCAGGAGGATCCACAATATACACCAAATTATTCCAAGTGATCCTGTTAAAATAAACAGGCTTGTCAACCGGAATTCTCTAATAACTACTACTATATTTCCTTTTGTTATATTAAGTAAACTGTATTAAAATATCTTTTAACTTGGAAATGACTTGAAGTTCTTGACATTTGTAAAATCGTTTTTCGTTTCACACCTCATCCATATTATTTCATTTCCATGTGCTAATACTCTCTTAGAACTTATCTTTGTACATTTTACTAATACTTTCTGCAAAAATCCAGTCAATAAAGTCGCCTACATCGTAAAATGCTCCATTTCTTCTGTTATATACTTCATTTTAAATTTAAACATTGGCTCCAAACGATTTTGCCATGTTGAGACCCAATTTGACTGAAATGGCTATGAACAGGTTTCTGTCGGATTTTAATCAATGACTTTAAGTGGCCCGCCATTGATCTGGAATGTCGAGTACACCCCGAGTACACATCGGCATTACAGAGACCAATGACCACCTTAAGTCCATGCTTGGAATGCGTATTCTTTATTTCCTCAAATTTTAGTAACATCCTTGGTTTTCCATCAGTATGCACATATCATGGCGACCAATTATCACAGTTGAAATGAACACGCACGCTATGAATAATTCAACTTTATATGGATGCTTATGTGGCACCAGTCGTCGAATTTTAATCATGTAAAATAAACACTTATACCTTATGACTGATCTTTTGCGAAAAGATTGTACCAGCGACATGTATCAATTGATTTAGATAAAGGACACAAAGGTACAATTATGACGACATAAGTTTATCCCTTCTTGGCTGGAAACTAGTAAAAGTGAAAGAGAAAAAGAAACGTCTAGCACCTTCGATGATGATGATGATGATGATGATGATGATGATGATGATGATGATGATGATGATGATGATGATGATGATGATGATGATGATGATGATGATGATGATGATGATGATGATGATGATGATGATGATGATGATGATGATGATGATTTATAGAGGAAACTACCCCTTAACGTCGGGGGGCACCAGTGGTCAGAGGCAGCCCCAACTTATATGCACAGTCTTCAGAAGAATTAAAATCTTGTTACATATTAAAACCAGTTAGGAATTAGAGAATTACCTCCTAGAACGTCATGCGTCAAACAAAATCCTTTTACTTATGTCATCAAACAAAGACCCTACTTCATCGCCAAAACTAACCCTTCGTCAACAAGAAGAAAGTTAGGTACAGATATGACGCCATAAAACTTTGCCACACATAACTAAAACCCGTATCCCACAGCAACTTTTCTAATTACATGAACGATTTCAGTCTTGTGGAGTTTAAATTTGGACATAAAAACATTTAGTGGGAAAGATCGTCGTTAATGCATTGACAGGTGTTACATGCAGTATCAGACATGGCCCACCTTTCTCTGTCCTCCCCCAGGCCCAAACAACATGTACACGCCATGAATTTTAGGCGGGCTCCACCAAAGTTGTCTGTGGTGAACAAATAGTCACCACGCCATCTAGATCTTTTCAGGGCCCTATATCAGGAAAAAGATTTTTAATCATCAATTTCCAGGAAAATATTCATCGTGTAACTTTCAATTGCACGTTTGTTAAAACTATCAAGTCGCCTATCACTATGGGCCAGTAATCACCTCAAACTTCACATATTTCTTTGGGATCGTCAATGACCCCAGAACTGTCTCTACAACCCATGATTCTGAGGGAAAATTTGTTGTAATCATTCAGGCGCTCAAGCATTCACCAATATGCTCTTGAATTTCTAGCACCTTTAGAAGAACTGGCTACAATTACCTTGATTTTAGAATTAACTATTTCAATTCTAATTTTCTCTTGAATTTCATTTGTTTATTTTAAATATTCTTCCCAAAAATCCTGCAACAAATCCAAATTTTGACTATTATCTGTTTTAGTCCAATATCTTTAAAACCTGTTAGCCACCTGGCGACTTTTTATAAGACTTCCTGTTTCCTTATCTTGCAACCGTTTATGTTGACCTTTGATAATCTTTTTACCTATCACAGACTCGTTAACTCCAATCAAAATATTTCTTAAAGATAGCCATGCGTCATTCACAGAATCGAAAAAAAAAAACCGTCCCAATTTTGCAGAAGTGTACTTGACGCCCTCTCAAAAACATCCCAGTTAACTTTCTTTCCCATGTCCCATTTCGTGTATTGTGGAACCGGGGGCGTCTCCCCACTAACTATTAACGTGTTTATTACCAGTGATTTTACCCTGAA
The DNA here is from genome assembly GCA_964020975.1 of Hermodice carunculata. Classification (NCBI taxonomy): domain Eukaryota; kingdom Metazoa; phylum Annelida; class Polychaeta; order Eunicida; family Amphinomidae; genus Hermodice; species Hermodice carunculata. The sequence continues at coordinate 13,325,831 of OZ026615.1, read as the reverse complement.
TACAAATGGTGTTATGTTCACTGCCAATATCATATCACCAAGTTAGTCTATAGTTACATGTGCTATATCATGAACCATACTACCCATGACCAGCACGTAATCAATAACAGATTTAAATGGCCCTCGTTGCCATGCATATGTACCTGAACATTTCTAGGATCCCATTAACACTGTCATGCCTGAAGTGTCAATTAAGTTGATGAGGTGATCACCGTTAGGACTATGTTTCCTGGTAGGTCTAAAAGCTGGCAGACAACCATCAAAATCTCCAATTAATATGCACTGAAAACCTTGGGTTTTCAAAGTACTAATATTTTCAGCAAGCTCACTGGCTAAAATTTCACGCGCCTTCAGATCTACACCATCGTTTGGAAAATAAACATGACCAATGGCATTCCCTTTTGTGTTATTGTTTAATTTTACAGAAATCCAAAGTCATTCAAAAACATCTATATGACTGTTTAACATATTGTCATCACATATAGTAATATATTTGTTCAATAGAAACACTTGAGCTTCACCTGTTTTTTTTATTGTCATCATGCCTAACTTTACCGATCCACACGTAACTGTGGTGTAAGTCATGGATTATACCAGCATCTTGATCAAATGTTTCAGGCATGCAGAAAATAGAGAATTTGTCTTTATGTATAAGATGACTAAACTCGCTTCTTTTACCAGCACCAAGGTTCTGCACATTGCAATATGCAATCGAAGAAATCAACAAGAAGGCTGTCTGAACAGCCCATACTCAGCTGATCTTGACATTCGTCACACTTGCAGCTCTGTGAACTTGGGAAAGGATCAAGGTCACCCATGTTCTGAGTAAGTCTGACCTTTATAGAAGAACACTTACCTGTGCAACATTAAGGTTCCAGTAGTTTTCAAGTTATAATGAAGAGTAAATTCATGTATGTTGCACTGTGACCCCAGAAATGAGGTCAAGGTCATTCATGTACTGTCTAAGCAAGACCTTCATACAGAAACATTAACATGTGCAGCATCACGGTATTAACTCAAAACAGATCTCAAGTTATCAAGTAAACAGTATATTTGTGTCAGTTGTCCTGTGAATTAGCATTAAAATGCCCATTGACTTTCATAGTAATCAATAGAAAAGCTGCACTGACCGATAAGTACCCGAATTGAAAATCCTTAAAAATCAGGAATCCAAAGCAGTGCCACCTAGTAAACAACTTTGTTTGACACTTCCACAAGAACATGTCCATCACATTTCAGCTGAATCTGAGTGACAGTTCTGAGAACAAGTGAAAAATAGCAAAACTAGACCCAAAAAATATCATTAAAAAATAAGAAAGAATTGCAGCGCCACCTGGTGAACAAATTGGGAACTAAGTGTCCCTGGGAGTGTCTATGTACGATACCAGAGCAATTGGGTGAGCGGTTTCAGAGAAGAGTTTTTAAGGTTTGCACCAAAAAAGAACAAAAAAATTCATAAAAAAATAAAAAAATCAATAGAACGTGACCATTTGAACAAACTTGGTAGAGATCTGGCCAAAATTATTTTAGTTTAGTTATTCCATTACAAGAAATTCCCATGTTAGACTTTCCTATTAAAACTTTTGTAAAAAAAATTATAAAAGAATCCAAAATTCATTGGAACATGACCATTGGAAAAACCTGGTAGACACCCACCCAAGGTACATCCCCACTAAGTTTGAAGTACATCTGGATGACGGTTTTGAAGAAGAAGTCGAAAATGTGAATTAGCATTAGAATGCTCATTGACTTCCATAGTAATCAATAGGAACATTGCATTGAGTGATAAGTACCCGATTTGAAAAAAAAAATCGTTAAAAATCAGGAATCTGCAGCATTCCTACATAGTGAACAACTTCGTTTGACCTTTCCAGAAGGAACATATCCACCACGTTTAAGCTTAATCTGAGTGACAGTTCTGGAGAAGAAGTCGAAAATAGCTATAACACACAAAAATTCATAACAAAACTAGAAAAAAAAATGCAGCAGCACCTGCTGAACAAATTAAGAACTAGGAGTCCCTAGGTGGCTTCCTGTGTGATATCAAAGCGCTTTTGGAGAAAAAGATTTTTTAAGATTTGTCCAAAAAGGAACAAAAAAATCATTAAAAAATAAAAAAATCACTGGAGCATGACCATTTGGACAAACCTGGTAGAAACCTCCCCAAGGTACATTGCCACCAAGTTTGAAGTTAATCTGGATGACGGTTTTGGAGAAGAAGTCGAAAAAGTGAATTAGCATTAGAATGCTCATTGATTTCCATAGTAATCAATAGGAAAGCTGCATTAGCCGATAAGTACCCGAATTGAAAAAAATCGTTAAAAATCAGAATTCCGCAGCATTCCTACATAGTTAACAACTTTGTTTGACCCTTCCACAAGGAACATATCCATCATGTTTCAGCTTAATCCGAATGACGGTTCTGGAGGAGAAGTGGAAAATAGCTATAACACACAAAAATTCACCAAAAAAAATTTAGAAAAATATTGCAGCGCCACCTGATGAACATATTAAAAACTGGCAATTTCGGGGAATGTTCCTGTGTGATATCAAAGTAATTGGGTAAGCGGTTTCGTAGAAGAAGATTTTTTAAGATTTGCCCCCAAAAAGAACCAAATAAAAATAATTTAAAACCAAACAATCACTGGACCATGACCATTTGAACATACTTGGTAGCCACAAGGCACATCCCCACCAAGTTTTCAGTGGATCTAGCAGACGGTTTCGGAGTAGAAGTCGAAAGTGTGAATTGTTGACGGGCGACGGACGGAGGACCATAAGATAAACTCAGCTGACTGACAAGTCAGCTGAGCTAAAAATAGATTTATATCCACAAATTACAATACAGTTTCTTCAAATTGCAAAATGTGCTTTTTAGACATACAAAAATTCTTTTCATTGATGCAACGCTTTCCTAAAATGGTTTGACTTGAAGCTTTGAGGAAGACCTGTTGAGATTAGATGTTTCTAGTGAACAGTTTCCTCCACTGGGCACTTTGAAAGGGGTAAGGGGGTCTCAGAACGCTTGCACAGGTGACAATTTTGCCCCGGTGCACGATATGGCAAGCAAACAAATAGACAGAAAAGAAAAAATGTCGGATGTCCAGACATACGGGAAGCAAAGGGGCTCCAGTACGCCAATACGGTACATATAGATTCTCAGCACGCCAGTAAAGAAAAAAGTACTTACCGTATAGGTAAAACGGCGCGGGCCATCCACCCAGAAAGCTGGAGTCGCAGAGAGCACCAGCAACAGATTGGGCAATCTGAACTCCCAGTGGCCAAGCTTGAAAAATAGTTTTTAATAATAAATAATAATAATAGTTCTATCTACAGATAAATGCTCCTTGTGGTAATTTCACCTAAAGCGGTCAACCTTGATACAAAACCCTCATGAATTCATCTAAACTTCAAATTTACTATACTTCATTTTCAATTTCAACAATTTATTACATCTGTTAATTCTGTGCATGTCGAACGATGTTTGAGTTTTCAGTATCCTGCATTTAGCTTTTTTCTCTGAAAGGTGAGGGATATCACGGTCATCCTGTTCTGTTTTCCTGCCCTATGTATATTCCTGTAGGCAAAGTTCTAATCTTTGTGGTATTTTATTCCACCGTTCAACACTTAAAAAATTGTAAGCGTTCGATTAATTGTAGGATATAAATTTGGGGTAGGCACACTATGACGGCAAAAAGTCTGCAATGAAATGCAAATGACATTTGCATGGTTAAAATGAGGTGCAGTTCTCAGGGTGAAATAGCAAACCGAGATCATTTATAGAAGGTCAAAGTCGCTGGTCTCCTCCGCGCGGTTTAAATATCGCCGCTTTTTTAATAAAAGCATAATATGTGTCTTTTTCCGACAACTCGACAAATCTCAAGTCTAAAATTTCACAGTAAAAGTGCATCAGACGTCAAAACTTTTCAAATAATATGTGTCGCAATGTTAAATGGTTAGGTGGAAAAAGAACATTAATATAACAATGTTTGTTTCTGGTATTTGGATCATTGGCGGCCCGCGTTATTCCATTTGTAGCCCGACAGTGGTCATTTGCGCCCGACACGAAGCGTATAATGCAAATGGCCACTGGAGGGGCGCAAATTGAATACCAAAGACCGTACAATGATCTCAAAGGACATAAAAAAATTATTACTATTATTATTCATTTTGTGGTTATTAGGTTAAACTAAACTGGTTTCCGGCGCTTCATGTCATTTGCAGCCCCCAAAATGGGAGCAAATGTCATATGCAGCCCGCACCCTTACCATTTATGCCCTTTGTTATGGTGCTAATGTGCAGGTTATGCCCTATAAATGGATAATGATACAATATTTCATGGTTCTCCATTTATGTCACAATTGCAAAGTCAAACGCCCAGCCACACTTTCATGATATTGACACACGAAATCGGTTGGTGCAGTGCTATACTCTCCCCGTCCGTACCTGTTTGCTGTATATAAATGCAGAGACATGCAGGAATTTTGAATTATCTTTACAGAAACACGTCCAAAACAGTAACTTTTGAAGGAAATTAAAAGTAATAGCGGGTCCATAGCGGGTAACTACTAAAACACCAGCTTGATTATCCCCAACGTATTTAGTGGCTCCTTGTCTCAGATTAAGATTTAACTATGATAATCCGCATGATACAACAGGAAATTTAATGAATTTTAGGTCAAATTGAAAGTGAGATAATAGGTACAACTGCATGTACAGACAAGACGACAGTTTGTAAATACAAGACCTGCGAAATGGAAAGTGTAATTTAGCCTCATACATACATACCGGGTACGTATGTGTTTATAATTTATGAAGAGAAAGAGAGAGAGAGAGAAGTAATTTTAAAGTATCATTAATGCTACAAGCCCTTATATTAGATTCCATGTTCATTTTTGGAAACCAATTCGTCTTCCACACTCACAATCCCCAAAACATGCACTGTCTCTGCGTGTCTTGGCAGATGCAAAGGGCATATACAATGAAATCACTTTACCTCCCATGTTATACACAATACATTACTCACCAGTACCAAGGATGGATAGAATCGTAGAACATTCATTTCTTGGTAGCCATCGGCTCATGAAAGCATAACGGGCTGGATACAATGCACCCTGTAATGTTTGACCACGCAAAAAAATTCTTTTTATGGCCTCTGATATCGCAGCCGCCAAAGTGAAATGACAAACTGCATCATCTCCGGCCTGACTTCAAACCACTCAAACGCGCTCGTATGTCCAATTTATGTTTAATCTAATGTTTTCCCATCGATAAAAAATACTTTGAAGACAGGTAGATAAGACTAAAGGAATAATTTCAAATTTAAATTTTGTGTATTTGCCCAATGTGAATAAATTTGAACTTTGGCAATATTTCATTGGATGCACCTGTGAAACCAACGTATCAACAGAAGTTGGAATGACACCCCTATCTGTAATAGTTGTAAAGTTGAACATTCAAGCCTTAAAATTTTGGGTATTCTCCTAATTTACATAAATCAAAATTCTACAACGTTTGGTTCTGGTCAATTAGATGTGCCTACAATAGAGACCTTTGAAGATAATCAAAGTCTGAATGGTACCTGTCCTTTTTATAGTTTCGAAGACATTCAACATTTAAACTTTCCAAGTGGCGTGATTAGTATAAATTACAATTCTACAACTTTTGTTTGTGGGTAATTGGAATCGCTTAGAGCACAAACCCATATATTGAACTAGTAATGGCACTTCTACACATAATGCTTTTGAAGATAGTCAACATTTAAACGTTTCAAGTGTTTCTAATTAGCATACATTAAATTTGTACAACTTATGCTTATGGTTCATTGGATTATTAAAGATGGAATAGTACCTCTTTCATAGACTGGATGATGTTCAACATTTAAACTCTTCGAATACCCCTAAGATAAACATTGTTTCAAAGATATTCAACATGTAAAACTTCAAATGGCTCTAATTTGCATAATTTTAAATGTCACTTTTCCAAACCAGGTGCTTCACTTCACTGCTAGGTCAATCACCCAGTTAAGTTTGGTACTTGTGGGAACAATAGCGTCCGAGAGAAACTGAGGACAAACACAGATAGATAGATAGATAGATAGATAGATAGATAGATAGATAGATGGATGGATGGATGGATGGATGGATGGATGGATGGATGGATGGATGGATGGATGGGTGGGTGGGTGGGTGGGTGGATGGATGGATGGATGGATGGATGGATGGATGGACGGACAGACGGACGGACGGACGAACAAACAAACAAATAAATAAGTAAGGAATAAACTAGTAGAAGAATAACAAAAGGTCTGTGTTGGCACAGACTTAATAAATTGGAATGTCACATCAAGGTCTGCAGCTTTCCTTGGCAAGGGTTGGGTTCAAAAAGCTCTTTCTGTAGTGTTGATCTAACACGTTAACTCTTCATTGCCCAGTTTGAACTGAGTCAACAGTGGCATCAGCAGGATTCTTTGGTGCGGTCGGGTGTAACGCGCGCCGAGGAAACAGGTTGTTTTGGATCATTCTTATAGTCTCTGCAACTGTGGACATGCTGATACTTGAATGAAAGTTCATTTAGAAGAACATGAATCTTTCCTTTATATGTTGAATCAGAGCACACCGGCTTTTGTCATAATTGGCAATGGAAGCATTAAACCCTTTAAAAACTCGCAAGAATTAAAGAGTGAAAGCGTTCAAACCCTGGCAGACTGTGAAAACAGTCTCTGCTCAGCAGGAGCTGACCTGGCTGTGGTGCATCTCCTTAAGGGAATCTATAATAGAAAAGGTATATGCGAAAGAAGTTCAAAGGGTATTTGACAAACAGTTTAGGAGAGAGCCATATACACGTGCATTTCCATACAAACCATGCTGACGTGTATTTATCGATCATAACTTATTTTCAACAAGAGGGCTTGGTGAGCGTCCGTCCTCGGCTGACGTTACCATTCGATCGAAAGGCACCCCCATTGTCTAGAAGTGTTTACAATTTGGAACCCACTGACCGAGTAGTTTTGAGGAAAGCTTTTAAGGTTTCCCCAAAAAATGAACAAAAATAGTAAAAATAAATAAACAAATCGATGGCGCATTATTTTAGGCCACTTATATAGAGCCAGGTGCTCTATTAAAAAGGGGATTACACAAATTGGTTCATTCAAGGCTCCGTTTTTCAACGTCATAATATTCTGAGAATTCATTGTTACTATGGCAATTCAAACGTACTTAATTGTGTTATCTGAATGTTTACAAAGCGCACAATAATATAATTTTAGTGATAATTGTTTTAAAGTTCTTTATTATTACCAACCTGAACTGCACCCAGAGTTGCCCTGGAGGCAATTAGTGCATCGACATGCCATCTGGCGGCAAACGGCATCACCAGGGTCACTGCAGACGATGTAAAGATTGTAAGACATAATACTTTCTTGGCGCCATACTTTTCAGCAACTAATCCGCCGGGAACTTGAAGTAACGCGTATCCGTAGAAAAAGACACCGATGAGTGTTGTTTGGGTTGTGGTGTCCCACTCGAATTCACCCTCCTACAGCAGACAAAAGACCTTTATATCGCTACCTTTTTCAATGATGCCAGCACTGGGGTATCAGGAGTGAGGTCACTTGACGAGACAAACGCGAGACGCGAATTTCTGCGGGGCGAGGCATTCATCGAAAAGTGATGGAAACTCTGCATTGTGCTGTGTGTAAAAGGTCAAATTAGACGCACTATGTATCCATATCAATTCCCCAACTTGATAGTGTTTTGATACGACGTATTTGAGCTCACTTATTCAATCGAGTGATGGTACCTTCGCACAAAAAAACTTCTGTATCACTTTAAAGAGGAGACCTCTAAAAATATGCTAAAAAGGCAATTTATGCGTGATCTTTACGTATGTACGCGCCAGAACATGAGGCAGTGCCTGCATGCGACTCTCGTGCCCTCACGCAGGAAGCGTCAGAGTTGACAGGTCACTATTGTGTGAGAGTTTACATTTCTGCCTTGTGAGCGGCCAGGCAGCCAGAAATTCAACAGGTCTGTCTTATGTACTGTCAAATGTTTTCAGTCATCTTACGCTAAAGTTTGGATCAAACCAAGCAGGCTGATGTAGAGGGGAACGGCACTATGGATCGCCCTTTGAGACTACATTTGATACAATTTTATTCCCTTATACTTATTCAGCCGTTGGCCCCCAAAAGAGTAAAACTACGCGAGAAAATTACCAATCGGAAACAAACAAGGCGTGTTACTATGTACGATGGAATCTAGGGCGTTACTGTGTTCGATACCATAGAAGAAAAAGTGTAATCTCTGGCTGGTTAAGTAACACAGGTGGTAAAGGTGCCCTTATCATTGCGGAGGCATATAGTTCTGTTGCGTAGCAACTGAGGAGACCAGAACAATTCTGCAGTTAATATATTTACATATGAATACCTGCTACTAAGTACTAGGTGATCCCTTTGTGACATTGCCGGGGACCTTGTAGGAAAAGTTGGTAATATAGTCATATGATTCCTAAGCTTTTGGGTTGCAAGTAAGGAATGAACAAGAATTGATTCAAAGTTTATTTTCTCAGATTTTTTTTCAGAAGTCTCATTTTAACCTAAAGCTACACTGTACGAGGAATGATCAAAAGTCCCACTGTCATATGACTCAGTATGGTAGACTTTGCACGACAAAGTTTTAAAAATATAGCTGAACAACAATGTGTCAATTTTAAACCAAACCTTTTTCTTCATTTCAGTACTAACAATATTGTATATATTCTTTTAAGTCATCACATGACATAATATATGTGTAATCCGAACATAAGATAGAGTGTAATTTTCTCTGAAACGTTAGGTAGGATATTATTCTGAATCACGGATCGTAATCATCTTAAAATGAAGCCTTGCAAAACACTACTTTTCACTTTTCTGATCACGTTTTATCAAAGTACATGTGTACATTTTGTTGCTGCTCTGTTAGATAACCGCTAAACCGAGTGATGCGGCATGGAAACCTTTTCAGTAATATTTCATGACAAATGGTATTGAATGCTTTGGATAGATTTAAGAAAATTCAGATGGTAAAGTTTCTTTTTTTCAAAGCTAATGCTAACTTTATCAGCCAATTTTATTAACTTTATAAAACAATTTTATATTTTGCTACATTTTTTTATTTTCTTTAACTGGCTGCAAAAAGAACAAGTCGGAATTTCTTTCTTTCAAATATAGTTGAATGGAGTGGCTCGGTTTGAAATTTTATTGACTAAATTGGATGCTAAATTTACAATCAGGGAGAGACGCACACAGATAGGCAAACAAACCAATAAGGAAATCAGATTAAATTAATTCAATTACTATTTTGATGTCAGCAATGACATTATCAACATTCAGCAAATTTGCGGGGTTTTTTCTGAGCTTTGTGTCTGTTTACCAATCGATTTCTATTTTCATGAAAATTTAATGATGTTATTATTTTTTGTGAAAGGTATGTTTATAAGCAGTATTTTAGTTTCAGAACATAGAGTATAATGTAGTTAATTCGATAAACTGTGCTTATTTTCTATCCTCTTGATCTGAGACACTCCACGACATGCAACAGACTTCCCAGCACATAGGTGTAAATTGGATACTTTTCCCTGCTTACATGCTACTTTACATAACCCTGTATAAATATTGTAGTATTGGAAAATTTACCAACACAAAAAGCAGACCCAAAAATTAAATTGAAGAGAGTCATAAATTTGTTTATGAAACACTCTCATAAAATGAGTTTACAAATTTCTGCTACAATCTGCATTTTTTTTATGCAATGGCTTACGTCAGTAAGAAATTATAAGGTCGACTATTAACTTTGCTCACCCTTCACTCACTTAGCTCGTTGTAATGATATAAAGAGGAAAACTAGAATAATCCGGGAACGCTGTTTACAAATATCACAGGCTTACATAAAAACATTCTGTTTACTGTCCCTAGACTAGCTGATTACAAAATCAAATCTGAATTGCACTTTTGTTTCCGATACTGTTATATTCTACAAAGCCGTACTTGAAGATAGTTCAGGATGTATTTGTGATGTTTTTTTATTTTGTGTCACATTGTCAACTCGAAGGGACCACTATTTCTTTGTTGAATTCAGTCATTATCACATGCTGCCATCTAGTGACTTTTTCTTGCACTTTCTGGTAGTCAATCATAGAACAAATCGGAGAACAGAAAACCTGGACATTTAAGCAATTTTGTTTCTTAAAGATACGTATTCTTAACGAAACTTCACAGAGAGCTTTGTCCTATAGCTGTATGAGCAAAACACATTTCAATCAAATGAAGTATTTGGAAGTGATCTACCGATTGCTACCACTTATATAAAAATCAACCGGTACTTTCGTACCTGTGTCCTCTATCGGGTCAACCTTCTCCACGCAGCTCTATCTTTGACTCAGGTGGGGGTCCCGCCTCGTGTGCCCTGTGTTGCTACTTAATTCATAGCCTGGGGGGGGGCAACTTCAGTGTCTGATGCAAAATCCCTATTCTGGGGCCAACAACTGTCAACCGTATGGCCCTGTATTTACATTTTCAAGTTATGCTCATTCTAGAGGAGTCCCATTATACATTGTAAATTACATTCATTCGACAAATTAACCTTCCCTTAACACTAATCCCACATATATTTTGAATACTACCTCTTTAAAATATCCAATCAACTTGCCTGGCATTTTGAAAATTGTGGATTCCGCACCAAACGGTTTGTAAATGACTAGTGAGACGATCGCGGGTGGGTGGGGGAGGGCAAGGAGAAAGGTTATAATATATAAAACCAAAAGTGTATATTTTGCAAATGCTTCAGAGCATCAACAATGATATAATATATGCTCTGGCCGTGCTTCACTTTGATATCCAAATCAAATGTGTTTTTGCATGACTGTCCTGCAATCAATGCATTGCGCAATGTGCAAAATGGCGCTCACTGCGTAGCGGCTCAAGCTATCGTGTCGCATTTGGATTTGTAACTAGCGATGATAACTGCTTCAGACACAACCAAGCGGGCAAATCAAAATGTAGGTACTAAGTCATGTTTTAAACGTGTGTTTGAAAGGACCTTTTTTCTCTGGTAACTCAGAGAACAGACACCTGGAACCTTGTGGATATTACGATAACGACCACCGAACAACCCGGGCTATGCTCTTTCGCCGAGCAACCAGGGCTATGGAGCTATGCGGTTTTCCCGGCCAATTTTAAAGACGTTCGGTACACTGGTCAAAAGATTTTAGAAATCTCTGGTTTTTGGTGTGATCCAAGATATTGTCATTTGAAACAAAATGCAAGCAAAAAATTGGCATGTCACGGTGCTACTTTAGTCGCTAGGTGGCGCTACATGTAAGGACTACAGAAATTTGATAGCAAACATTATATATGTGGGTAAAAGCAAAAAAAAAAAAATTAAGGATGCAAAATATGCATAAAATAACTCAATATGAATGTATGCAATGTATATCAAGCCTTTTAATAACAAATATGTAGACAAAACATGCTGGAATGTGACTTTAAATTCATCCCGTCTTGCAAAAATGTGTAAGTGCTCACATTATTTTTTAAGTTTGAAATAGAACAAATATTTGCAAATCCCTGAAAAATTATAGGGGGTTTCCAAAACATGCACTGATCCCATTGATTAACAAAAAAAGATATCATACGGTGCTATTTTTTCAGCAATTGTACAAAGAATTCATGCATGTTGACTTAATTTGTTCCAAGTTCATAGGTACAAGGTATCCATTCATTGTCTAACTTCGGTACCATATCAATATACACATATGTAGGTTAAATAAACGGCAGTTCGTCGTTTATTCTATATTCCAGTCATAATATATACTTTCATAGTTTTACTGAGAAGTGGTTAACATTTTAAGATTTTCTCCATAGTGGGGTGCTCAGTGGACCAGCGAGTTGCGCGTTGGCCTGTCACGGCTGCGGCCGGGGTTCGATCCCCAGCGATGGCACAAGTTGTTCGTCCCGGGAAGCTCTTCCGACGGGTGAGTCCGAATACTCCGAGGGTTCGAATTTCGCGGGGTTTTTTGACTGGGGTTAGTGGTCGCATGTGGCAAGGTTTCCCGAACACCTGCTGAGCACCGGTTTTCTCCGGGATCTCCGGTTTCCTCCTACATTAAGTTTGGGATAATTGGGCTAACATCTTGCCTACTGGACCCTGTGGAAGAACAGCCATTGGCTGAACAGGCTATCCAGTATAAAGATGTTCAATTATTATTATTATTATTAATACAGCAATGTGGAAAAAGAGGTAAAAATAAGAATATCAAAATTATAGTTGCCCTAATACATTGTCGAATGGTAACACAGGCAGCACATTATCAAATATGCCTGTGCCACCTTTTGACGCTGGGGTCGTCCCCGTTATAACTGTCAGTGTTTACATGACATGTGCATGTGGAATTGGGAGGGGGGGGGGGTGAGCGTGGCACTTTCGACGGTGGCTTGGTCAGCGTTCGCTGGTTGTGTACAAGCGTTTTGGTCTACCACTGCCGTGTTTCGACGTATTCTGCCTTGTTTTAAAGCATTTAGTCCTTTGTTTTGGCATTTGTTAACAAACCGCCCATTCTTTTTCCTTTTCACTCTTCGTAAACAATCCATATTTCTCAAACGGAACTGTGCAAAATAGGAAAAGCGAACAGCAGCTAGTGCAGGTATCGACAAATACCAGCTCTAACTGTATAGAGGCATTGGACCATAAATGGTTCCGCATGTCGCGGTGTACCGAACGTTTTTAACACTCCAGACAAGTTAAAATAAAATGCTGTGTTTGAATTGACTGCACTGCAAAATAATGGCACACGATGGCCGCTTTCTCGATGAAATCTTTCAGCCTGGGTCGATCATTTTTTATAAGGGAAGGATGGCTTGAAAGTACCTTTTTTCATTAATATTATCGTTGGGCATTTCTAATAGGGTCTGTCAGGTTACTGTAACAATACATATATGTTTGTCAGGCCTTAGGTAACTCGGACATTTGTTGAAACATGTTTAAAATGAATGTTCTTTCTCCCTTTACACATTGCCTCCTTCTTCCTTTGATGTCAGTTTAATATTTTGCCTGGACACAGCCGGAGGCACCTGTACATATACAAGTATTATTTTTCAACACATGAGATCCTTTTTGCGACAGAGTGGAGAACTGTCCAACTACAAAGAGGGAGAGGGGGCGGGTTCTGTACATTTAATATGGAAGGTTTGTGCATATATCATAGATGTTTTAAACAAGAATAAGGCTCAAAAAGCCATGAAACAAATGTGGGCATACCATTACGTTTATATCGGTGTTGGACTGACTCGGTTGCTGTCAACCAGCATGAGGGTTTGATGTGAATGCAGTTTTGGATGAGACATCAGCTGACCCTTTCAATAAAAATGATTCGAAGTTTATTGAAGCCTATTTATTGGCTGGAGTAGTAAAGATTGTATGTCAAGGTGAGGAGATTAATTTAAACCATGCACTGTAGACCTTTGTAGATTGACGCTTGTCTCAAGTCAGGGGTGTTGAATTTCCTTTATAGCAGTATCGCGTACTGATCGAGAAGTCAAGTTTTGCATGCTGTGTTCTCACACAAAAGGTATATCTGTTTGTATGGAGTTACTTTTAGAGTCTGTAGTTACAAAATTTATAGATTCTTTGCGGTGTCTAGCCACCTTACCTTAACATGGTTTTATAAAATGGTTGTACTCTATGAGTATGGGTCATACGTGCAGTTGCTCAAAACTATTTAAAATCAGCACAGAGTATTTTAGCACACATACGCCAGCAGTATCAGTCGGGCCTATCAAAATCGTTATGACTGAGAAATTGTCTTTTTTTTTTGGCGATACAGACCTTTTTCTGCACAGGTGGCGTAGACTGGTTCCAGGCACCTGTGCCAGGACAATCGTCAGATGTGTTGTTTGTAGAACTTGGCGAGCTGTAGTTGCTCATACAGACAACGAGCACGCTGAACATGCTCCTGTTGCCAAACGTAATGGCTTCTCCCAGAAATATGAGAAAAAACAGGACATAACGACTTGGTACACGGCGAAAAAGACCCCCTGTCAAAATAAGATAAATGTTAAAGCTACATTCATATAAATTATGACTTAAATCCTTTTAAGAGCCATGCAAACAATATGTTAGCGACAGAGGATACACAATGGAGTGTACTTTGAATAATGCGATTAAATGGTGCTTAAGGAATGGCACTCAATCTTTGCAGATGTCTGGATATACTTACAGTAGCATGGCTTATGTTGTGAACCAGAAACGTCTTTTTGTAACATTCACACTTAACAACAAAAAAAAACAGAGAAGTCAGTTCATTTTTTCATAAAATTTTATTCTTTCCGCGTCCGCTGTACTATGATTCCTTTAAAATTGCTGTAAGTGATAATCAGACCCACTTCAAGATAAGTTTTAGCTCCAAACAGGGCTGATTAAAAAGAAATCTTCCCACATTGCTTTTATAAATTTTAAGATATACTACTCGGGGTTTAACTGTGTATTTAGGTATTCATCACATTACTGTTCGATACTTTGACCCCAGAGGGAGCTTATGATAATAATGATAATTGATATTAACCAAGTAATTGAAAGAAAACATAAGGCTTATTGCCACACAGATTCTCTAACAATAAGCGCAAATGCAAACACCTTATAGAAGGTTCACATATAAATAGCGATTCTAGAACAGATTTCACAGCAAAAATTCACTCAGAACTGTGAAACATTTCAAGCATCAGGTTTATAGTAAAAGCGTTAAATATGAAGAAGCTGTAAATATCTTATCGTTTTACAACATACCATACTGGTGAATATCGATATGACTTTTGGGATTTCATGCCCTGCGAATTTTTGTCACAAATGTATCTCCAGGATACAACAGTATGGACCCCATATGAATTTGATAATTTACCGCTCGTTCTTGATGCAACTGTCCTAACATGATAGACAGCAAGAAGGAAAGAATACGAAAACGTTTCCAGTCTGGTGTCAGGGTCATTATAAGACCACAACACGGGGGATAGTGCTAATGCTATGGCTCTTATAACTCATAAAGGCATATTCATATCTGTGTATATTGATTACAATTACCAGGACTCAGAGGAGGTTATAGTGAATGCCATTCAGAAATGACATTAAGTTTGAGGAATTTCTAGCAGATATTTTTTCCTGATAATGAAAGTTCATCAGTCGTATTTTTAGAAGAAGTACATCATGCCCAAGTTAACAGGTACCTGCCATGGACCACGTGACTGATCATTCACAATACATTAATGTGGTAGCATGTACTAAGATTCAGCAGTATTTACATGTTATATATATTCAAACGTATAAATTAGTGAACACCCCAAAACATCACATTGAGCAATTGCAAGCGCATTGATTCTTGATAGCGAGGAAGAAGATAATGGTCAACATAAAGAATCAAGATCAGGCTTGCTTTAACTGTGACATAACATCATACTGCCGCCCTCCAAATGCCTTTCTTTAGACACTATAACTGGCTATTTTAGGACAGAATTTAATAAACTACATTTGCAATTCTTAAAACAGATTTTGGGAGTCAATTCGAAAGATTGTACTATTGCAGTATTAACCAAAGTAGGAGCGTTGCCTTATGCATTAAAAAATCTGAAAAGTGTTTGCAAAAACCAATTTCACATAGCCCCAATGAATTGGTATAAGATGCGTACAGATGTAATTGTGAACTAATGTCATCAGATAAATCCGAGCGGTTACGAGCTGTTAAAGGTACATTATGTGAAATTGGTTGTGAAGATGTTTGGTTGAATAGTGATGATGAATTGGTTGAAGAACTGGCATTCCCAAACAAACAGATTACAAACTTTGAATTGATGGAAGCGGCAAATATATAAAATTATATATATTTGTGTGTGTGTGTGTGTGTGTGTGTGTGTGTGTGTGTGTGTGTGTGTATAATTTAAGAGGAATGTCCATGCTAAATTTGGAACTAAGAAAAAAAATGTTGGAATCAACAAAATATATTTTGAAAATTTCGGAATTCAACCTTCTATAGAGCTTCTTTACTATATGAAAGCGATGTAGGGTCCTACTATAACAACGAACAAGCACATCTCATTGACATGTATTTTAAAAAAAACAAATAATTATAAATAAGCTTACATTAATACAATGTCAGGAGATGAATTTGACCGTACTAAAGCTTGTATCGGTTCTGTGACATCAAACATGGTGACCGTAAAATCTCAAATATTGTAAAACTGACCAGTTCCCAAGACGCCACTGCTAAACTTAACGTGGATTCTTAATTTTCTGAAAATTCCAGACGTGTATCTATCCTCAAGAGCAGAGTCAAATAGGGACCCGCCCAAGCCAGTGCTCACCAAATTTGAATTTAATGTAGCTGATGGTTTTGGAGAAGTAAAAAATGTGAGTGACCATTGCAATACCTATTGACTTACAATGGCTTTGTATGCACTAACTGATAAGCAACAAAACTGAAAAATTCGTTAAGAAGCAAGGATCAGCAGCATCAGTGCCCGGGGGAAAAGTTTTTTGATCCTTCCACAAGGCACGTTTGTATCAAATTTCAGCATAGCCCGAGGGACGATTTTAAAGAAGAACTCACAAATGGCAAAAACACACAACAATTAATTGAAAAGTAGAAGAATTACGGCACCACGTGTTGAGCAATTTTAAGTCTATCCGGTCTGCAGAAGTTTCCCTGTGCAGTATCGAAGCAATTGGCCTAGCGAGTTTGGAAAAGAAAGGGTCTCTTTAAGATTTGGCAAATGAATGAACAAAATTTCTTCCAGAAGTCCAAAAATTCTCTGCAGCATGATCATTTGAAGAAATTTGGAAGGTACTCTTCCAAAGCATATCGTTGAGAGGAGGAGAATCTGGCGAACGGTTTTGGAGAAGAGAATATGTAAATTAGTTAATGAACCGGCAACGGAAGAGGAACGACGGACAGAGGACCATAGCAAATACTCAGCTGACTACCAGGTCAGCTGAGCTAAGAAATGATGAATGTACATACCAGATGAGTGTCCGACACTGTTATACCTTAGCTGCTGACCACGTAAAGGCTGCTTGTGGTCACATTGAATGGTATCGTCTGGTCCATCATGCGACGTTCCTTGATCCATCGAAAATTGTGGAAAGTTGTGGCAGATTCTCCACCGCAATGTTAAGAAGCTGCTGGTTCTCTATCGGTGTCTGTTTTAACCAGGTAAATGCAACGAACGTTTAAACAAGTGCACGTTGACGTATGATGTGTTCCTTATCTGTTATTCCCCAAGTTGAATAAAGTTTCAGTGCGTTTCCAAGCGTACCGTGCACAACACACTTACATTGGTTTCGGCGACGCCTGTTTTGTCCAGATACTTTCGGTTTCGTTTTCATGACCGGAAAGAGTGGAAGTGGCAACGTAATAGCTGGTGTGCTGATGCAACCGCAATAAAGGTGTTGCACCTGATAACCAACCTGGACAACTTTGTGAAGCCACCACTGGGTACCCATGAAGAGCGAAGTGCGGTTAGCAGATAAGGAACACACACATGTATGGTTTCACCATATTCAAGTAAGGAATATGTACTTTATTCACTAGCCCCAAGGGACCTCCCCTCGCTCTGGTAAGCTTGCGGGTGGGTCCCAACTCGACTCCGCTTCAGCCAGGTAGTTGACCCTTCTAACCGATATATCTCCCGTACTACGGCATACCCCAATGAAATCCACCCACCCTTTTATTCCTTAGGGTGGTGGCGCGCCGGGCGCTATATAATCGGATATGTTAGAGCAATATAATAGGCGATATTCCATGCATTTACACGCTAACCGGAGAATTCGTCTGTTTTTACCGGCCATGACGGTTGACCAGTTATGCGTCTACGCATGCGTGACCGGAAAAATGCGAATATCAACAGACCGCCGTGTGTGAGGCGCGCCACAACAAGGATGAACGGAGGAGATTCTTCACCTTATGCGGGCAACTGCTTTATAAAATGCAGGCAGCGGAATTATATCGCTGTGAATATATTAACGTAATGTGAATAAAAAACTATCACAACGTCTGGCAGACATATAACAAATATTTACAGGTAATTTGGATACAATACAAAATTCAGTATTAAAAGATACGATGGAAAAGGTACAGAGTTTGGATATATCCTAAGTTGAATATTGACAGTATTTTTCAGGATACAAGTGTTGCTTTTGATTCCTACTGTATGAAATAGGAGAAGAAAGAAAAATTGAATTTCAGAAATTTGAGGGATAGTTATCAAACTTGAAAAGAGTCTTTAGAAATATAATTTTTCGTTACAAATCCCACATTAAGGATTTCTGTACGGTAAATTTAAAGCAGGTTAAGGTTTCAAAAGCAGTCAAAGAACTACAAGAAATTTAAGGTTTATAATCACTACCATTGATAAGGCAGGTAACAAATTTTGGGATCATCTGCAAAAGATATTATCTGGATGTTTAGAAAAATGAACTTGGCATAAACAATATTTCAGATATATGAGGAAATGGTGTACACAAATTACACAAACAATCCATTGATAATTTGATAGATACAATATCAAAATTTCTGAAGAGGACTCTATTCCACTCTTGTTCTGGATACCCAGATTACATACAAACCCTTTTAAGTCAAGATTCATAGCTGTTGCTTCCAAATGAACAACAAAACAACTATCGAAAGAAGTAACCCTGTGTTTGACTGCAATTAGGAATCTTTCCATAAATGCTGTGATGCAGTTTCCAGAAACTGTGAAATAAATTGCTTTTGAAGTATTAACAATTCTCCCGAGTTTGTATCTAAAATCAAAGATTCAAAAGCAAAGAATTTCAAACATTTTATTTCAGCATTAATCACAAAACTGTTTGAATATAATGGTAAACCATACATAAATATTTTTCAAAGAAAACATATTGGTCACATAATGAATATTAAAAAATTAACGTTAAACCTCATACTGTTGAATCTTTGATACATGCGATAAAATTTCTTTTGGATAATACTTTTGTTCAATTTGGACCATTGGTTTTTCAACAAATAAAGTACATGCCAATGGGTAGCACCTGCTCCCCGTTATACTTGCTGATTTACATTTAACCTGGCTTGAATTTAAGTATATGAATAAATTGATGAGAAAGGACTCTCAGATGGCTTCAAAATTATCAAACAACGCAAGCAATATTGATTTCATTGTTTGTCTAAATGTACGAAATTTCATTGACATTTCTGAAGACAGTTACCCAAAAGATATCCCTTTGGAAGGTAACAATTCAGATTGTCTCAGAGATGTGTTTCTGGACTTGGATATTCGGATCACTAATGACAGGTTTTGAATTAAAGTCTATCACAAAACTGATGAGTTTAACTTTGAAGGAGCTAACTATCCTTTCCCTGACAGTAATGTTTCGGAAGCTGTTTGATATATTGTACATTTTTGTCACAAAATTTTTAATTTGGTTGTATTTGTTCAAAATTTCGGGAATTTGCAACTAGAAAAAAAAATTACAAGGGGATTCCAAGAGGTACATTTGATCAAACATTTATACAAATTTTGCTGTAAATATCCAGATATTGCTAGAAAGTCTGAATTCGATAATTTTAGAGATTATAGACTTGACAGTTTTGCTAATTTATTTTATCTTATGGCATCATTCTATTTTAATATTCACATTTCGGACATTTAAGGCATGCTTGTTTTCTGTCAGGTTAAACACCCTGGGGCTATCGGTAGCAAAGAGCTGGCCAACGACAGTTACAAGTTTACCTTATTGTTCTTTACCTGGTTATGGTAAATTGTCGGTATGAGATCCAGATATTACAGAAACGTTTAACAAAAAATTCCGCAATGAATGCATTTACTGAAAAACTTGCCACTCTTGCATGGGGTAATGTTTATAATCTATCTAATCCTCAAGAAGCGTACACATAATTTTACAAACTTTAAATAGGTATATGATAACTGTTTTCCTATTGTTAATATACGAAAGAAAGTCAACAGATATAAACCTTGGATAACTAAGGGCCTGATGAATTCCATAAGAACAAAACATAAACTAGGAAAGATGATTTGCTGCATAGCAAATCAGTGTGTGTGTCTTCAAAGCATATTGGTATGGCAATGTACAACTATTCCATAACGGGAAGAAGCTGGGATGGCGTCTCTATCCTTTATTGCTTTGACGTTATTTAAGATTCAAAATTTCTATTGGTGCTATTTAGCATAATTTAAATTGTTACAACTTTTATTTGTAATTCATTAGGTGCGCAATATTCAACAACCCCTACAAGAAGTTGGAATGACATCTCTATCTATTATAGTGTTAAAGATATTCAAGATTGAAAATTTCGAATGCTGCTAATTTGCATAATTTATAAGGCTACAACTTTTGCTCTAGATTCATTACATGCACAATGGTCAATAACTCCTAGCAGAGGTTAAAATAACATCTCTATCTTTAATAGTTTTGAAGATATTCAAGTTTTAAAATTTCAAATGCTGCTAATTAGCATAATTTAAATTGTAACAACTTTTGTTTTAAATTCATCTCCAGATGCCTGCTTACAAATGTTTGCACAGAACAGTTCTATTCATAATTATTATACACGACAATGTCAGAATTTACATGTAATAAGATGCCGAGCAAAAGTTAAACAGTTTCTATAGAATATAATGGTGTGAAAATTTGGAATGACATTCCACCACTCATTAAAAACAAGTTATCTTATGTTCAAAAGTCCATTAAAATTGCATTTACTTTCACTATGATCGTTCGATCCGTACTTTATCCTCTTGTGTCTGTGTTTGTTTATGTGTTTGTTTGTTTTACTATTAGGAAGTTAATCTATGTACAGTGTTATGTAACTAACGAATTTGATATATATATATATATATATATATATATATATATATATATATATATATATATATATATATATATATATATATATATATGTATGTATGTATGTATTCTGATATTGCATCAGTGTTCCGTAATGTAAATGTATTAATTTTATCATAAAGGAGATTCTATAAGCATGTATATGCTTCTTTCCCTCCTGCCAATATTTGTGTTATATATTGTACATATTATGATTTTATTGGGTTGTTTGGCGAATAAACAAATCAAATCAAATCAAGAAAGATTACATTTTCGTAACATTTTCTTAACATAAATGCCAATGACTTCCATTTTTTTTATTATGCCTCAGTACATATTTATTCAATGTCAAATATTACTCCAATTTGACAGTATTTACTCATGTGTCACAAATTTGCTATATTATGTTGAAATATTAACTCAGGGCTGTCAGCGAAATAGACCTTTATTGTTTGGAGACTTTTAAAGTGAAGAGTAGGTGTCATCATTGGTTTGTTTTACCTTTCTGGTGCAGGATGTTTATTGCTGCAGTGTTTGTTGGGATTTCCCTTTTTTGTTGTGGGTCCACATTTATTATATAAAACAACTAAAAAATTGTAAATTATCACTGCATTACCCCTTTAAAGTCAAGAGAACGCGATCAAAATTTGACATTTCTTAACCAGATGTCAAGTACAATTATGTAAGCTTGTAACTGTCGTAGACCACTGCTTGCTACCGATAGCCCCTGGGGGGGGGGTAATTATGTTCAGGTTGGCATAGTGGGGGTGGTGTACCCTCATGCCTATAGTGCACATAAATTTCTTAAGACAGACCCATTCTATTCATCCATTCACATAACTTAAAATTTATCATATTTTTTTTATCATAAAGTGACATTTGCTTTGGTGTAACTAAACCGAATTTTAAAATTGATCTCTATTCTCAGCTACCCGCTCTCTTGCCAAAACATATCACAATAGTGATTTCACCACTTAAAAGTCTCATGAAAGGCCAACTGAGGAGATGGAACAATGTTGGTGCTAAAAACGCTGCAATTATGGGTGACTCTTCCCACTTGTACTTCTGGGACAGACTTTAAAGGAGAAAAGTATCATTACATTTCAAGTAAATCAAGCAATCCTTTTTTACATTTCCACCTCTCGTTTTGACATGTGTAAAACTAAAAGAAATTCTTTCCTGGCAATCCTCAATCTGATTTTTTTTTCTTTTTGCAGGGTTGGGTTGGGGGTGTACACTGTCTTCTATTCCTACATTTGTTACATATAAATTAAGTCTTGAAGAAAGACCTGGGTGACAGTTTTCCTAGGAAAACTTTCCCAAAATAACTGGAGGAAGTTAGTGAGGTTACAGAGTACCGTGAATATCCACCTGTCTTCTTTTGAACCCCCCCCCCCCCCAGTTAATGCACACAAAACCCCATTTCTATTTTATGAGTAATTACACTAGATTCCATTTTCTTAAATTGAAGATTCCTGAAGTGATTATTCACACTCTTTACCCATGTCAATGTCTTAAGCAAACCACTATACGTATTTACAGAGATAAAACGCCACAAATACGCTGCACACGTTTGGAAAATACAACTCCTCCGTTCATCCTTGTTGTGGCGCGCCTCACACACGGCGGTCTGTTGATATTCGCATTTTTTCCGGTCACGCATGCGTAGACGCATAACTGGTCAACCGTCATGGCCGGTAAAAACAGACGAATTCTCCGGTTAGCGTGTAAATGCATGGAATATCGCCTATTATATTGCTCTAACATATCCGATTATATAGCGCCCGGCGCGCCACCACCCTAAGGAATAAAAGGGTGGGTGGATTTCATTGGGGTATGCCGTAGTACGGGAGATATATCGGTTAGAAGGGTCAACTACCTGGCTGAAGCGGAGTCGAGTTGGGACCCACCCGCAAGCTTAACAGAGCGAGGGGAGGTCCCTCGGGGCTAGGCATACCCCAGCTCTAACAAGTAACTACAAAGATGTTTGACCATGAATGACTGCACGCTGAACTAAAAAAAAGAAGACTGGAGAAGCAGGCCTTACCAAAGGCCTTACATACATCTCAATAGACACTCATACCATCGTTTTAGATGTAATAATTGGTAAAGTTCCTTTCCGTTCCTTTTTCCTTATTGTCCATATTTCCGAGTCAACTGTTGGAATAATTTCATGACAGTTTTGTTTTTTGGTTTCTGAGCACACTGTCTGGTTGTCACTAACACAGGATGGCAAATTTAGACTATTTCATAATAACCTGTGCATGCCGGCCGTTGTGGATATGGTCCTCGCTGCTTTCAACGGTCCAGAAACCACACTGTCCCAGTTTTCGGGGTCTCTCCCACAGGCGCTCGTAACGTTCAGTCAGTCAAGCTTCCGTGCTAACATTGCCAAGGGGATGGGGGAGGAGTAAAGAAGGTGGACCAAGAAGGTGGACCCGGAAGTTAGAACATCTATGCGTTCAATGACCCACCTAGGGTCATATCTGCAATAAAATATTGTGTACTTATTTGTGCAGTCAATTATTTGTGCTGATACGATGGTGGCGAATGGGCCTAAAACCATAACGTCGTCACTGGAACCTCCTACATAGAAAGGTTTGAAACGAAGCTCACATCTGGACCACCATCCCACTTCATGTTTGGCATGATTTCTCCGTTTCTGTACACACCAACAAGCTGTAACTCACCAGTTTATTCCAACACTATTTTCTACAGGTATATCATACAGATAACCCATTGAATTCCACATATATCCACAGCAACAGGCCTATAATTGTCGCAAATGTCTCACAAAATCCATTCCGGGCAAAAAGTCCGACATTCTAGCGCTAAATTCAAATGGTTATCCCATCCTGAATCGAGTTTGTTCCGTGACATTAGTCGTATGACAACTGTTCTTAATTGTCAATCAGACCACATTTTTGATCCACTCGCGTTTTTATCCTGTGTTCATTTCCACATATCGTGAAACCCGACCAAACTTGATTCCGTCAGTGCTTTTCCCTATTCATCAAAGTGGTTTTGCTGCCATACTTTTGACCGGACACAGACTGGTAGCCCAGCTGCTCTCTGATTGGCTGAAAGTCCGTGTAACAAATCAGAGGGCAGCTGGGCTACCAGTCTGTGTCCGGTCGAAAGTATGGCCGCTAAGAAAAAGTCGATGCATTCAAGGAGCACTGGCGGAATCAACATAAAAATAGCAGAAATGCAAACATGAAATAAGAAAAATATTAAGTTGCTCTGCACAGATTTGTAGCTGATATGCTTTAATTACTTATGAATTAAAATATTGATGTTCTTACATTCACTCTCTTTGATATACCCTGGCAGATTCTCCATCGGAATAAGTATAATCATGGTACTGTGGTACCTGCAATTACCGACCTCAGTCCCCACCTGGTCCAAACGACCATATTTCCTTGGCACGGGCGCTTTTGCCATATTAATTAAATGACCTGATTTGCCAGACCACGGTGCTGTCCAATTGCAGCAGGAAATATACATTCCCTGGATCATATTCTCAATAAACTTCTTCACATGAGAAATACTTATTTTGGATAAATTCTGTAGCATTTTTCAAGAACTGTGATGCAAGCTTTTGCTACAATGCTCCAGACTCCAGTTAGACAGCCTAAGACCAGCCGCAACACGCGACCGACCAGGAAAATAACCCAACAAACAGCCACCCATAAAAAAACCATCTTTCAAATCAACCATAACCAAGTTGTAAGACAAAGTTAACAGAAAAGCTGGCCAACGTGTGACGTTATTTTGCAGTAGAGTCAACTCAAACACAGCATTTTATTTCAACTGGTCTGGCCAGGAAAAATGCACAGCTGCTGCATATAGCCACGGTGGGTGCGGTATCCGTATCTAGTATCGCTAGGTTTCCGGGTTACCAGAGCAAACGGTCGTCAACATATTTTTAAAAGATGACTTACAGTCTTAACTTTAATCTGCCCGCTCGGTTGTGTCTTAAGCAGTTATCATCATAAGTTATAAATTCAAATGGAACACGAAGTGATGCATGGAAACACGTAGAGCACCATTTTAAACATGGCGCAATGCATTGTTAAAAAAGAAAATCACAGTGAATCGTGGCCATGTGTTTTCAGCAGGGGACAGGTATCCGTTCTCCGCGTTACCAGGGCAAACGGTCGTTAAAGTACTTTTAAAGCATGACTTACAATCTTAACTTTAATTTGCCCGCTATGTTGTGTCTAAAACAGTTATCACCGTTAGTTACAAATCCAAATGCAACACGGCACGCTTAATCGCCATTTTGCACATTGCGCAATTAATGCATTGATTGCTGGACCTGAAAATGTAAATACAATGGTAAACAGTGACCAGTTGTACGCCCCAGAATTAGGATTTTGTAACAGACGTAGAAGTCGCCCTGAGGCACTGAAATAAGGGTCAGCAGTTGGCTGAGTGCCAAGCGGGCCACTGCGTCAAAGACGAAGCTCAATGGACAAGGATGCCCCAATAGTGGATACAGGTCCCAAAGTACTGTCGAGATTTTATATACGTGGTAACAAGGTCAGAAAAGAATAATTTGACTGTATAACTGAAGTCGAAATATATATATATATATATATATATATATATATATATATATATATATATATATATATATATATGCGTGTGTGTATATGTGTGTGTGTGTAAATGAATGCATATCATAAAGTTTTGCGTTAAATATTTAAGTCAATCTTATTTAAAAATACCAATTTTTGCGTTTGTCACAAGTTGAAAACCATTGGACCACATGATGGCGGAAGCATCCATCCATTGCCTAGCAACAAAGGGGACCACTGCAAGTCCGCAGATAATATAAATAAATTTGAATACTTCCTATTTGGTGTGTGGACACTTCATAGGCATTGGGGGGTCACACACTAAAATTGGCTCACTCTGGCCTTGACTGTGACCTTTCCCTCTCATAAAGTATCAACTGGCCATAATGGCTTTGTATTGAAGCGTACAGCAAGCAAATTTGCAGTGTGAACACTTCCTAGTACAGGTGTGTGTTGTGCGTCAAAAGTGACGCACCATGGCCTTAACTCTGACCCTTGAAAGTTTAAGCTTGTGTTGGCCTTATGTCCCACAGCCAAGCTGTCCAACCACGCTCGTTTTTGTTTCACTTAACAACATAGTGTGTGTGCGGAATTCTCTTATGTGTTCTCTAGCGGGGGACTATGTATTACATGTAAACAATACTTGATTTTGTTCTGATGAGGAATTAAGCAGAAAATAAACACGTTAAGGAGGGAGGCATGGCGCTCTTTGGCATGGTGAAAAGTGGACCCAAACGTGCCGCCCTTACGGAAACCGAAAGGCTAAGACTAGCCGGGCAATGTTCCCAGCTAGTACCTGGGTGACTGGGAACTGGCTAGCGCTATACAGAATGTTCATAATTGCCCATGTATGATTGGCCGTGGCTGGGAACACCTCCCAGTCGGCTGGCGTTGGCTGTTACGTTCATGGCTTTTCTTGTCAAAAGCTGGGACCAAATACAGCCAGTCAACAGCCTATTATTCCCAGCTGGTTTCCAGCCATTTCCTAGCCAACTTATTAGCTGATAACTGGTTCCATCTCGTCTTGCGATATTTAGTTTTCATAGTTAGCTCAGGCATCAAGAACAAACCGATTAGGAAATATGGAATCATATATGAATTGGTTGGTCTCAATTGCCCATACATACAGTCCAGACTCAGACTCAGAATGTTTTATTTCACCATAATAAAGCATACTGTGTACATAATTCGATAGTAAGCGAGGAGAGTGTCATTAAGGCGAAAAGCGCTGGTATCATGCGAGCCACCTTGACTGAAGGATGAATCGAACTAAGATATTCATTTCAGATATGACCACGAATGGCTTACACTTTCAGATGCAATATTGTTTATTACTATGCTCCAGGTAAGTTAAAACTAAATCATCATTAAAGATATATTGCAGAATGGATAACAAAATAATTGGTTTATCGTATATTACAGATATAGCAGTTTGGCTCTCAGGAACCATAAGGGTACTTATCAATAAACTACATTTCTGTGCAAGAAGAAAAACCATATTTACTATAAGACTGCACAATGACGGTTGGGAACTGACCATTTGCAATCACCCGTGCATGGACCAGCTTGAAAGAGGCTTGTGCCATTAAAAAAAATCATAATCGCTTATGCTTGTTCAAAACAACTGGGAACAGATGAAAATACTTCCCAGCCAGTTGAAAATGGTTGGCAGGCTTCCTTTCATGATTTGTGTACGCGTTTGTTTGATTGTGTTGTTGTTGTTGTTGTTGTTGTTGTTGTTGTTGTTGTTGTTGTTGTTGTTTTTGTTTTTGGGGTTTTTTTTTCTTGTTTTGTTTATTGTTTGGTTTTTTTTAGGTTGGTGTCAAGTCCAGACAGTTCCCAGCCAAGTATTACCAGGAAGTTCAAGTTGGTTCCCCAATATGGCTGGCAAAGGTTGGGAACTTGATGCGAACCTGTAGTCCTATTTGTAAAGGAGGTCACCTATACCAAATCAACTCGGAAATAAATGTAGACCCATTAGAATTAGACCGGCTGGTAAGAGTTGCCCTGTAAAGATGCCCACCATCAGAAGGTTTGGGACCATAGCAGAACTAAACAAAGAATGACAAGGATGAGGAAACTTTAACTACAACAGTATATGGACAATCAGCAATCAATACAAATTAGTTCAATCAAATTATACACTTAGCTATGCTGATACTCCAATGATTAACTGAGGGCAGGTAAATCCTAATCCCTGGTGAAAATTCTTCACATGTACTGTCTTACAGTTCCAAGTCCTATGGTAGGTGCCAAAAGGTCTGGTCCAAATCCCACAGAGGTACAGTATGGTTCCAATGTGCCACAACTCCAAATCTACCAGTCGACACTAAGGCACTGTCCAAAGGTATTTGAGTATCCTTTCTGTAGCCATGGCTCACAGTCCTACTGGCTTGATGACATATACCTCCTGTCAGATCTGAGAATTCTCCTCCCTCATGCTTTAAGGGAGCTGCTTTATATACCTGTGCTGAGAACTATCACCAGTATTCCAGAGTTTTCCAATTAGTCTCGTATCTCAATTTTCTGAGGCCTTCCTTGACCACATCAGGGCTTTCTCTTTCTTTACCAAGAAATAAGTCACACCCATATGACTGCACTTCAACACTTTAGATTATTCCACTGTTTACAAGTAAAATGAGAGTCATCCCAACCAAGCAGGCCAACTCAGTGACTCTGTAAACGTGAAATGAACTCAATAACCTTTCTAAATCCAAGTAAACAACCATGTCCATATCCATAACACGCCCATACATGCACAATGATGACTGGGAAAAGACTGGTTTCGATTGCTCATCCTTGTGCAAAATGATGGCCGGGAACTGACTTCCAAGTGCCCACAACAGTTCTTAGTTGGCTGGGAAATGGCTGGCAAGGTAAATATGCCAGAAGGTAATAAATTGGCTTGGATGATGGGGCTGAAGGGAGAAATGGCACAAAGTAGAGCTGGGGTAAGCTTAGTGAAGGGTTTCCTGGTCATGTGCAGGGCAAGGAGTCGTACCATGTTGGGTGTTAGGGAGACGAAATTTTGGACGGCAACAAAAAGAAGGGAAGGGTGAAGGAAGCCCTTATACGGGGTCCCATGACTCTGGCTGTGGCAACATATCCAGGGGCTGAGAGTGAGATGCAACAGTGGGGAAGCTATTTTTAATGGCTTCCTGTTTTCCAGAGCGCGGCAAATAAGTGGCATGCCACAAAATATCATTATTAGTAGGACATGCTTGATTAAGTCGGGATACAGTTGGGGATGGAATTTCCAGTTGGATTTCCATTTCTCAGCTAATCCTTTCATTTCCTACAGTATCTGACATTAGGCTCAAATTCAATGAACAAAAAAGCAATTGAAATCATAGGCCTCTATTGAAAGCTTCTGTACATAAATGACTAGGCCTCTCACTAATTAACAAATAAGCCTATCTATATTTAAACCTTAGATACATCATATAAATGGTAAGGCCTTTCACTAAAAATAGGCCTATCAATATTTAAAGCTCAGATCCATCATTTACCCCAAGCAAAACAAAATATGGAAAAGGCCTATGATGTATATAGGCCTACATATGTATGTATGTATGTATATATATATATATATATATATATATATATATATATATATATATATATATGTATATATGCCTATGTACATCTATAATCTCAAGACATGCTGATCTTTTGCAATTTACAATGTACCACCGTCACCCCCCCCCCACTCCCACACAATTCACCACTGAGGTCTGGTCTGTCCTGCAGCGCAACTGTTCCATTTTTTTAGATTAGGGAACATTGAATGCTCATCTGACCAGGAAGAGCTTATTCCATGGGGATGTGGTCTCATGGATTACTTAATATGTGGTTTTCGAATGCTCATCAGAAACATCGAATGCATAGTGATAAGATTGAATGCATTTGGGAGTACCGTTATGTGCATCCAAAGAACGACTACATACGTTCAATTTATGGTATTTGTGCATCAATGACGGGAGTCACTGATGCACAAATGCAATATAACCGTATGTTCAAACTTACCCGTGTGCTTGCAGCGATGGAATTTGTTAGTACCCAGAAAGCATCCACACGCACGGACTGAAGAATGTACGCACAGACGGATGTTATTGTCATTCGTGGTTGAACGTTATCTGAAGCTCTTCACTTCACAGGCTTATGCCTAGGCCTACTTATTTCAAACAATGCCATACATTAGATGACGGTCGACTGCCTTTTTCTGCATAACGTCAGTTCCCTACTAGTGCTCTTTCAGGTACAGGTACATGTACATATATTGTCCTCCCCCTGTCTCTCTCTTTCCTCCCATATCCCTCTTGATTTTTGTTGTATGTGTGTGTTTCTTTCATGGTACAGGTAGTTCCTATGTATTTTAGCGGGACATTTTACCACCTTTCTGCGTATGGCTAAAGATTAAAAGAGATAGCATTTTCTGCACATTATTGTTTGGACATAATAAGAGATTTTTTCTTCACAGATTCATTGTGATTGCCAGTCACATAGGCCTACATAGGTATATCACTAAATCATAGAGGCCGGGAGTGAACATTTTGGTTCAGTGTATAAGCCCGTGAAAATGTGCTCCTCTTTCAAAGTCCCGTGCTTGGCTTTAAATTCTCAGATTATATCAATGCAAGAGATTAGACTCCATGTTCGCATATATATATATATATATACATATATATATATATATATATATATATATATATATATATATATATATATATATATATATATATATATATATGGGCCTTTCACTGCTTTATGTAAACATAACACATTGACAGAGAGCGCTGCGTAAAATCCCTATACGAAAGGTTTGCTGTCAGACTGAGAGCCAACCACTTTGGTAGACCTTTAACATATGTTAAAGGTCTACCAAAGTGGTTGGCTATACTTCGGGTTACAAAATATCTTATTACGCACGGTCATTTCAAACAGAACCAACAGTATCTGAGATTTTTTTTTTAAATGGTTCCGGAAAATTATTGTTTCAGTGTATAAGCCCGTGAAAATGTGCTCCTCTTTCAAAGTCCCGTGTTTGGCTTTAAATTCTCAGATTTTATCAATGCAAGAGATTAGACTCCATGTTCGCATATATATATATATATACATATATATATATAAATATATATATATATATATATATATATATATATATATATATATATATATATATATATATAAATTGCTAAAGAAATTTACCCAAAAGATATCACTTTAGAGGGTAAAAATTCAGATGGTTTCAGGGATGTGTTTTTGGACTTGGATATTCAGGTCACAAATGACAGGTTTTGTATTAAAGTCTGTCACAAAATAGATGAGTTTAACTTTGAAGTAGTTAATTATCCTTTCCCGGACAGTAATATTTCGAATACTATTGGATATAATACGTTTTTCTCACAGATTTTGAGATTTGGTCGTATTTGTTCTAAATTTCAGGACTTTGCATCTAAAACCAAATTTATTTACAATAAACTTGACTCAAGAGGATTCAAAGATATACTTTTGATCAAATATATCTACAAATTTTGCTGTAGATATACAGAGGTGGTTAAAAAGTTTAGCTTCAATAATTTTAGAGATTTTAGACTTGCCGGTTTTGCCACTTAATTTTATCTTTTGGCATCCTTTTTTTTAATGTTCACCTTTCAGACATTTTAGGCTAGCTTGTTTTCTGTTGGGGTTAAACCCCCAGGGGCTATCGGTAGCAAGTAGCGACCTACGACAGTTACAAGTTTGCCTAATTGTATTTGATATTTGGTTAGTATTTTCATTGCATTCTCTTGACTTAAATACAAATGACTTTCATTCCTCTCAGACTTACCCTATAATTTTACTGTTAATATCCAAAGATTATTAGAAATTTTGGCCACAATACTTTACAGTTTTTCGACTTGTCTGTTTTGCTACTTAACTTTATCTTTTGGCATCTTTCTGTTTTAATATTCACTTTGAGACATTTCAAACTTACATGTTTTCTGTCAGGTTAAACCCCCTGGGGCGATTGGTAGGAAGCAGCGGCCTACGACAGTTACATGTTTGCATTATTGTACTTAAAATCCTGCTCAGAAAAAAAATGTTTTGATAACATGTTTTTGGCATAAATGCTAATGACTTTCATTTTTTCTGACATGCCTAAATGCACATTTACTCAATATTAAAAAATTACTCAATATTGACATTATTTTCTCAAATGTCACAAACCTGACACATTACGTTGATACATTGACTTAGGGTTGGCAGTGAAATAGAGCTTAATTGTTTGAGGAATAGGTGTCATCATGGAGTTTTTTTACATCTCTGGTGCAGGATGTACATTGTTGCAGTCCTTGTAAGGATTTCCCTTGGTTTATACAGGTGGTCCAGCTGCAACTGTTTATTTTACAATCACTGCAACTGAATACAATGCCCCAGCTTCTTCCAACTTCAGTTAAACACTGACGGATGGTTTAACTATGATAAGCTGTCCAGCTAGAAAGGGTACATATTGGTTCAGGGGTAAGTCAAATTGTTCTTGTCTGAACCTGTACTATACAAATTTAGTAATTACGGTTTGTTTGACAGGTATTCTTCTTTCATAATGAAGCTCTGCATTTACAAGCATAACTTCACGTATTTGGCTAATTCATCATTTGCCATGTTCATAATTATTCATTATTATGTGGGTTATCTTTGCTGAATATTTAGCTTAGACAAGGAGCCGCTACTCAGAGAGACATGTACGGGTAAAAGGCTCCGAAACATCTTGAGTAGCTACCCGCTGAATACCCTTAATTTATTTGGGTTAATACAGCCTATGTCAAAACTTTACAGAGGAACGTGTGCAATATTGACAATAGTACTTCTATATGTATATAGGTTAGACAGGGACAGGTTAGCTTATGGAGAGTAAAGAGTTCGGACTGCGGAATAGGGTAATGACTACTAGGAAGTGGTTTTGGACAAAAAGACACAAATACAATTGTACAAAAACTGCACTTGGTGACCTACTTTTGGGTAAAGCTTGACCCAATCATTATGGACTTTGGTGCTCATCCAAATTTTTTCTTTCTTCAATAATTGGAAAAGTTTTTTTCCGAATTTGAACAAACACACCATGCGTTGAAACCTGGATGTGGGGCCAATTTTTAAATTCGAGTTAAAGGTCAAGGTCAAATGCCTAGTTGGAATATAAGGGTCATCTTGTGAATACTCTGCACTCCGCCGTTTTTTTAAGTTTTGCCCATTTTACTTTTAGGACTTATAAAGTGTATGGAAATCTATGGTGACGTCAATGTAGGTGGCGCCACCTATAGTACTACGTAATACACGGGTCAAACTGTGAAAATGTTCTGACCGTTCCAGTATTCTTAATTTTTTATGGATCTTTTGAAGAGGTCAGAGTCTCAGTTACTTGTGATACTTGTGGCGCCATCTGTACTTTGACGGAAAGATACAAAACTCTATACCGGTATCTGGAAAAAAATAATTGAATTCGACATGCCACATTTATATTATAAATAGATCATGTCCATTGCTAATACGTTTTATAAGATGAATTATCTTCATCTAGTTTTGTTAGATCATACGACCTGTAAAATTGAAAGAGGGAATTTTGTAATGGCAAGGTGTAGTTTGGACATGGCATAAAACATGTACTGTTTGTACACCGTGAAAAATAAAAACGGTAATTTCACGCGAAAAATTTATATACATATACATATTCATTTGCATAATATATACATTCTAGGTTTGTCGAGGTTTGTCTTTTCATCCAAAAACCCCAACTGGACACGTGGCGCCAACACTTTCTTTATCCGCTCCCAGTACTGGACCCTTCATTCTGCCCAGGGACGTGCCCGATCCCTGCTTGCCATCTGTAGACCAGTCACTAAATTTTCTGAATGTCTTTAAGCGTCATTAATACTGATACGGTAGTTATACTGATGATCAGCTTGACGAGGTAAGCTGTGATTCCATTGCTGATGATCAGCTGGAGCAACTAAGTCCCGATTCCATTGCTGGTCCGCACGCACTTCCCGGTTAATGTTTGTATCAACAGGTTTGCTTCGGTCATCTGACTGGCAGCCCTTCTTGTCCCACTCTTGCCTCTCTCCAGAACCAAATATGGCAAAACTCAAAAGTGCCACGACCTCCATTCCTGCAGCCATCAGGAATAGATTTCTCCACTTCAAACTGCTCGGCTAAAATCGTAAATATATGTTCTTAAAAACGTGATCTGATTTTTTTATCTGAAAGGTCATGCACAGATACATTTGAGGGGAACTTTAATGGCAAGCTTATTTTTACTGTCCGCACTTTAAATATGATGCGAACATAGATGTGTCGACATTTTTAGAGTACAATCAACCAAACTTCAGGTGATGCTTTCCTTCTTAACTCGTGCATCATGCACTGTGTCATGTTGCATTCACAATTCCATGGCGTTGGTTTTCTTTACATCCTGCAAGGCAGGTGGCAGAACTGTGTTGCTGAAATTGGCTCCATGAATGTTATGAACACATTTTCTTGACAACCATGGAACTTAAAATTCTATATCCTCAGAATTCTGCAAATATTTAAAGGCCTTTCCATTGTCAGAATTGCACCGTCACGAAATTTTCCAGTGTAAAAAAAAATGGCCTTAACAAAATTATACGTTTGGTCTTACCCTCCCCTGAGTCAGTTGTCCCACCAAAAGAGGGCCTACGAACCCAGATGCTGCAACCAACATGTTTGAAATACCCGTTAGGGTGCCTGTAGTATAAACAAAACAGGAATTTGTTATTTCGCCAAAACTATTTCATGGTTTCACAATGTCAAATAATACATGTATATATTCAAGACAAAGGTATAACCGGCTGAATTAAATTGTATTACATTTTCAATCCAAGAAACTGTAAGGGTAATCGTTGCATTCCTTAGGGAATAACATAGTCTGGAGAGGCATTGAGATTACACATCGAACTCTACCATCAACATGAACCATGAGGACAAGATAAAGCTTTGCTCAAAAATACAACCTGCAAGAAATATGAGAAATATGAAATAAAAACATGTTTTGTCAATATATATATATATATATATATATATATATATATATATATATATATATATATATATATATATATATATATATATATATTACACACACACAAAACGGTAGGCGCAGGTTCATTTTTCGCCACGCCATAATCCATGGCCAATAAATTTTATATAACTCATACACTGGTGGAATTCTGGTGGCCGAGCGAAGCCCTATATTTTTTTTATTTATAAGCTTTGCTTCCCTTACTTTATTTGGAATTTATCCATAAAGTTACAACAGTTTGAGCTAAGAATGCACTATTTATCAAAATATAACATTTTGTTTTTGTAACTGTAAAGTTTTTGTGTACAATTCGCTGTTCAACTTTCAAAATGATAGGAAGTGACAACGCATGGAGGAAAGAAAAAAGGCGAGCGAAAAAAGGAAGGAAAAAAGAAATTGACAGAAAGCAGTTTTTTTTCCTTATCTTTTTTGCCCATTTCAAAGGTTTTGTAAATTGTCACACATTGCACGTAACGTTGGCTACCAAACAGAAATTTTATTTCACATGTGGTAAAACCAAATTCTGTGTCCTCACATACTTTTGGGGTAACTCTGACCTCCTTGAAAAACTTAGCAAGTGTCGAAACTGTTTTTGAATTAATTTGAAAAAATAACAAGAAGACTGTGACAGTCCTGTGCTCACATGACTGTGCACGCACAAACTTAGATGGTCCTGTGACCTTCAGAAGTATGTCAATATTACTTTTTCTGAATACTGTCATTCATATATATCAAAGTTTCGCTCAATGGTCAAATTCTTAGCTCCAATAAATCCTAGTTAAAATAGATTTCAAATTATCGAGGGAACAGTTCAATTCATGAAAGTGATCCTGTACCTTTAGAATGAAGTCAAGGTCAAACATGACCACGCCACAATATAAAGAAGAAAGCTATACGATGTATACAGCATTTCTGGTTGCACAAAAATTGGTAAGTTCTTGTGCCCTGTGACCTTGAAAATAGGTCACGGTCAAAAGCGATATCTGGAGCACGTGCCCTTGGTAAGATCCATATCTGGAAAAAATTTCATTATTCTATCTCTAAGGGTCTAGAGATATGCTTTCAGACACACGAAAATGGATATGTTTTTAGGCCCTGTTTTAAAGGTCAAAAACAATACACAGCGCACATGCCTGTGTTATGATGTATCTCTGGCACAAATTTCATTATTCTGTCTCTTAAGGTTCTAGAAATATGCTCGCGGACGGACGGACACGGCCCCAATGCCTGCTAAGTCTATGTTCCCCTAAGCCACCTTCGGTGGCGGGGGACAATCAAAAGGGATGCGTGCATCAACAGGAAAGTACTCAAATTGAAAAATTCATTGAAATCAGGGATCGACGGTGACATAGCCTGGTGCTATACTTTGTAAAACATTAAAACATTTCCACCAAGTGTCAGCGTTTTCTTAGGGACGGGTTTTGTGAAGAAGACGAAATATAGCAAAAAACACAAAAATCGTTTCAGCAAAAGAACATGTAGCGTCACCAGAAGTGTTCCTGTGCAAATCCGAGGCAATTGGCCTAGCAGTTTCGGATTTTGGAAAAATGTGAATGAAAAATTAATGATTTTTATTTAAATCACTGGTGAGTGACAATATGAACAAACTTGTTAGAGACCACCCAACCAAGGTAGATTTCCGCAAAGTTTGAATTAGTTCTGGCTGAACATTTTGAAGAAGGAAAACATTTTGAATTATCATTGTAAATCCCCATTCCCTTGCCTGACATAAATCAGGGACCCAGCATAATGCCACCTGATGAAAAAATTCGAACCTTCCACAAGGAACAAGTCCGTCAAGTTTCAATCTGAAGGGCGGTTTTACAGAGGAAGTCGTAAACAGCAAAATACATCAATTCATCGAAAAAAGTAAAATTTCAGCACCACCTGCTGAACAAAAATTAATATTGGGGGTCCCCGGATGTATACGTATGCTATTTCGACGCAACTGGTTAAGTAGTTTCACAGATTATTTATGACCCCCCTCCCCCCGAAAAAAAAATAATAAAAAAGTAACAAAAAAACTTTCTAAAAGTCCAAACAACACTGAAGCGCGATTATTTCAAACAAAAAGGGCTCTGATGAACCCATGTTCAGCTGACCTATGACAAACAGTATAAAGTAAAGTAAGCCCACCTTGATTGAAAATGAGATTGGAACTACCCCCATTGACTTACCCATTTATCAATAGAAATGAATGCATTAACCGAAAAGTTATCAGAATTTTGAAAAATTCATGAAACATCAGTAACCAAGAGTATCACCATCCAACATGTCTGTTTAACCCCCCCCCCCCCCCACAAGCTACATTTCCATCAAGTGTTAGACCAATTTGAGTCACAGTTTTGAAAAAGTCGGAAATAGCGAAAACACAAAAAGTCGTTAAAAACAGAAAACATAATGCAGCGCTACCTATTTAACAGATTAAGTTCTGAGGAAAGAGTCTCTGCACTTTCAAAGCAATTGGCTGAGCGGCTTTGGACAAGTTTTTTTTTCAGATTTTGCCCAAAATGAACCAAAAAAAAAAAAACCATTAAAAATAAAATATCAATAGAGCATGAGCAATCGAAAAAGCTTGGTAGGGAACTACCTTAGGTACATCCCCACCACGTTTGAAGTTAACAAATGTAAAAAACACCGCAGCGTGACCGCGGAAATAAACTTGACAGAGACTCACCCAAGGTACATTCCCAACAAGTTTGAAGCGAATCTGGTTTGTGGTTTTGGAGAAGTCGACATCGCACGAAGGATGCCGAGTCACAAGCCCACATGACTTGTCAGTCAGCTGAGCAAAAAAGTTGGTAAAGACCCAATCTGAAATGGATTCTCCAAATAGTTTACAAGATTAAGTCACAGTTGCAATGTACAAGGCTACGGACGGCGGACTATCCTATAAGCTCAGCTGACTGACAAGGCAGCTGAGAGAAATATGCATCCAAACAAGCTGACCATTTATGCAAAGCCTGATTCTGGGAACTTGATTTAATGATGCTAAATTTCACAATCTGAGTTGAAAATCATGGTCATATGGCAATATCCGCAACAACATTGGCGATTTATTTCTTGATATATTTACAAATGAAGATTGTATGGTCAATTCAATGAAAAAAATACTTTTTTTAAAACCAGTCATTTTTTTGTGTTTGCGCATATGTGATTACGTGCATCGACCTACATTTGATCTATCATGACCAACTTACCAAAAAAAAAAAAAAACGCTTTTCCCGGTAACTTATTGTTATGTCAAGAAACACTTCTGGACAGAATTTTATGTTTTACCAGTGTGAACATCTGTCATGGGTTTGTAGAATGGAAAGCTTACTTTGTTTATTGCTTTGCGATCAAAGATATCTGGTTGTTTATTATTATTGTCATGTCGAGGACCCCATCGTGCTCCAAGCAAGACAACTGAATACTGTGGCCAGGCGCCACAACCCACCCATCCACCCCCTCCCCGGATGGTTTTGCAATTTGCAGTAAGGGTTGTAGGAGGAGAATCAAATATCAATAAAGAACAGTAACATGAGCCAATCAAATAACTGCCCTGCTGGATTTTATCCTTCCAGGCTGAAAAGATTGTTGACACACACACAAAAAAACGATGAGTTTGGAAACATTTCAACAGGTAAGACTCAAAACATCGCATCTACATCTGCTGTACATCATTCAAATCTTGTTAAAATAATCGAAATAGACACGAGGCATTGGTCACACTTACCGCAATACTGAGGGGCGAGATCGATTGTGTTGACATAATGGCCTCCTGAGTTAAAGCTATTAAGCATCTGTCCAAGGAACAGGACAACAATAAACATCGTCTCATTGCAAACTAAAAAACCCATTGAAAGCGCTGCCAGCACATTTGAAGAAAGACCTGTGAAAGAAAAATGAAATTGTCTGAACTTGGCGAAAAGTAAATATTTCATTTTTATACGTTCAAAAAACTTACTGCAACACATATATTGGTTTCTTTTACAATTTTCATAAAGTTAGATTCATCCGACCCAAATGTTTGAAATGTAAGTGTACAGTTAGGTGAAAAAGACTGGTCAAGGTTATCGCTTAAGCCTAACTCTCAATATCTGTGTGGGTACATATGAACTGTCGCGGGTCTGTACTTGTTCCGAAAGGGAAGTTGGTTTGCCTCTTGGTCAAATAGTGGAGCCAGTTCTTTCTATTGTTCTCAATTGCTTCCTATTCCAGTAACTCAATGATGGTTTTGGAGAAGTCCAAAATACCAAAACACACAAATTCATCAAAAAACAATAGGATTGCAGCACCATCTGTTAAGGCTATTACACTCTCTGGGTGACAAAATGGCGATGTGCCACTTCGTAGCAATCGGCCAAGCCGTTTCAGAGAAGATATTTTTTTTTAATTTGGCCAAAAATTAAGCAAAAAAATTTTAAAATCCAAGAATCAGCTGGGCTGTGATCTATGAGCAAACACAGTAGATACCAGCCGATGTTCATCCCACCAAGTTTGAAGAGAACTTGACTGATGGCTTTGGAGACGCAATCGAAAATGTGAAGCACCATTGCAAACTCCATTGACTCGCATTGTAATCAACAGGAATGAAGGTACTAACCAGTAATTACCCTGAATTCAAAAAAAAAAAAAAAAACAGTTAAAACCGGAAATCCACAGCAACACCACGTAGTTACCACCTATTTTGACCCTTACACAAGGTATATTTCTTCCAAATTTGAGCATAACCTGAGGGACAGTCTTCGAGAGGTCGAAGTTAATAGCAAAAAATGCACACAAGACTTCTTTAATATTTGGTCAATAAATGGATATAAAAATCATAAAAAAGATACAAAGAATCAACGGAGGGTGACCATTTGAACCAAATTGCTAGACACCCAACAAGTTTGAAGAGCATCTGACCGACGATTTTCGAGAGGTCGAAAGTGTAAAACGTGAAGGCACGACGAAAATGTAAAATGTGAATGGACGACGATTACGGTGACGCTGACGACGACGATCCAAGACCCACGACATGGCCTCAGCTGACTCACTGACCCACAAGTCAGCTGAGAGAATAAATAAAAAAAAACTGTGTTTGGCTATTGATCACCAGAAAGAAGTCCACGTAATTTTCTTAGACATAAGTAGGCCATTTGATAAAGTTTGGCATTCAGGCCTAACATGTAAGTTAGGGAAGGCTGGAGTTGCTGGGAATTTTCTTGAATGGTTTTCTGATTACTTGGGCAATCGCTACCAGCGAGTTGTAATCCGTGGTCTGTCGTCCAATTGGGGAAAAATTAATGCCAGTGTGCCCCAAGGATCAGTGTTAAGACCCCTCTTGTTTTTAATCTATAACAATGATATTGTAGATGTAGTCCGTTCAAAAATAAAACTGTTTGCTGATGACACTTCTTTATATCTCATAATTGATGATCCAATCACTGCTGCCAATGTTCTCAACTCTGATATATCTGATATTCAACAGTGGTCCAAAAACTGGCTAGTAATTTTACCGGCATAAAAACTAACTCCATGCTTACATCTCGGAAAACGAACCCATCAAATCACCCTCCCATCAATTCCCAGGGTCATATTTTGGAAGATGTACCTCAACACAAGCACATTGGGATCACAATACGCTCCGACTTACGTTGGTGTGATCACATTACTGAGATCACAGTTAAAGCTGCTAAAATGATCGATATTATGAGGAGTGGCGGCTGGCGGCGATTGCCGCAGAACACTGCCAAAGCTTACAGCCTGGTCAGCGATCTTCTTCCTGGACAACAAGCACCGCCTGCCGTCAAACCCCTCTGCCCACTGCCACTGAGAAATTCAAAGGCAGCCATAGGGAGCATCTATTTGTGCCATATGTAAGCTAAGTGAACAAATGCAAAGACTGATTAGTACAAGGAAAGGAAAATAAAAGTTAGTATTATACATATATCTATGTGGGCAAAAAAAAATTGGACTCTATGTACTTGTGTCTGTATGTATTTATAAAAAAAAGTGATTGGAGGAGTGGCATTGCCCGAATAAATTGTGAAGTTATTTCTACAATTTTACAAGTGCACAATAGCTTGATTTCAAAGGGCTCGATCTTCATTTAATAATTAAGGGCCAAAAGAATGAAACTGTAAGGTTTTTAGAATCTGTTGCTAATATCTTTTCCAAATATGTATACCTTACATAAGTTTATAAAAAAAAACCCTTTTCATTTGAGTAGACCAAAACTATGATTATGTTTAGCAATTTACGGGACATGACTATATAATCTTAAGTGCTTAATCCCAACTTCATTGATTTAATTGAAAACCAATAAATAGGTGCCTCCACAATACACAATAAAGTTGTGGTACGGTAGCAGGCTGGCTGACATGGCCTACTCAGCCAGGAGGTGTCATAATCTCATTATTAGCTAATGGGGATACC
Source organism: Hermodice carunculata (assembly GCA_964020975.1). Classification (NCBI taxonomy): domain Eukaryota; kingdom Metazoa; phylum Annelida; class Polychaeta; order Eunicida; family Amphinomidae; genus Hermodice; species Hermodice carunculata. Next base: position 13,284,873 of record OZ026615.1, on the reverse strand, counting down.
ACTGGCAAAGGCCCTTTCGCATATGGAATACATACTAGTCAGACTCTACTGCCTCCCATGTATAGCATAGAAGCAGGCCCATAAAACCTACTCATTGAGGAGGTGTAAAGTCCTAATACAATCTAATGAGGCTACCACTGGGAAAGGTTCTTTTGGGGGCATGGAGTCCACAGACTCTCCTGTTCCCAAGCCAGGTTTAATGATAAAATGGGCATGTAACACACAGAAATATCAGTTATTTGTTGGGAAAATCTCTGTTGCATGTAGTCACAAGCAACTTCCATTAAACATTGTAAAAAAGTGAAGTTTTGACTTGGATGATTTACATTATTTGCCTAACTCTGACAGCTATTTGCCTATGTCAAAAGTATCAACAAAGTATCAAAAAAACCACAAAACAGCAGTACTCCCATAGGCTGTCCCTTTATTGGTTTTATCGGGCATTAACACCTGACATATAGCAACTAATGGAGTAGAAAGGTAACCAGTACTGAGTAACTGACGATAGATCTATGAATCATATAAATGCCAGATGAGTACAGTGCATGTAACAGGAAGACCCCATGCTTTATGCCATAGCCTATAATCTAAATGTGACGTTGCATGAAAGGTAGCATTCAAAGGCTCATGTGGGTTCCCACAGAGGTAGCAGTATTGTATATACATGTACATGTACATGCGAGTGATGAATAAGGTGATAATTTGTGAAATACCTAAAATATTCATTCTACTTGTAACAAATATATATATATATAACCTTGTTCAAAATCCATGTGTATATATATATGTGTGTATATATATATATATATATATATATATATATATATATATATATATATATATATATATATATATACACACACACACACAAAGACATAAATATACAGTATGTATTAATGTTAACTTCTATTTTCATTCCCACTTTGCCATCATGTTCTTGGATTCATTCAACAAGCCAATGTCTGAAACAAATTTATAAATGCTCCCTGGACTCATTGAGTTTCTCAGAGGCGGTGGGCGGCGGTGAAGATAATTTCTGGCCATTCCTTACAAGGCTTAAAATTTGGGCGGAGGTGGGCGGTGATCGCCGCGGAGCACCACCAACTGCCGCCGAGCAACGCTGACCGCTGCCATCCCCTCCCACCGCCGCCAAAATGTGCCATATGCCGCCAAATGGTGTTCCTAGTGTATGCTTCATGCAAAACTTTACACTGAGCCCTTTATATGACTTGTCTTTGCAACTGACCTGACTACACCACATCCTAGTCCTCTAGTGTTACGAGTACTTTTAGATGCTACGAGCACCCAAAGGCGTATGTATACTGCCTCGCTGCAGTGCTTGCATGCCGTTTGAATTTTCTTTTTTTTATTTTTGATTCAACATATTTACAAAATTGTATGACATGTCAGATAAATTTTTGTCCAACAATTTTCCGGTACGGCCAATTGGACAACTACTCGACTTTAATATTCCGAACCATTATGTGCAAATTGATATCACTATGTCGAAACTGAATGATTTCTGCATAGACCTTAAAAATGTGATGAAAAAATAACTTGACGAAAGAAATGCCAGCATTTTCGCCTGCAACAATGCTGAATCGACAATCCACAAGAAAACACTCACGAATGAAAAAAATTGACAATGGCAGGACATGGAATGAAAGTTGCTAATCATAGCCCAAATATACATTTTTAAAATGTGCACAGATAAGTTGCATATCTACTACATAACACTTGATCTGAACATTACAAACAGCACCGTCTTGGAATTTTACAGAACAACAGTATACACAGTCAGAAGCAACAAGTACAAAGAAAAATTAAAAAACAAAAGGGTGGGAGAGCAACAAGGATAAAGATTATAACCCCATCCAAGTGTATGTACAACTTGCTGAAACCACCTATACATTTGGTACTTCACACAATCGGTATCACACACATACACACATACATTCATACATACACACACACAGATACATTCACACATACATACATACATACATACATACATACATACATACATACATACATACAGATTCAGATTCAGATTCTTTTATTCGACAATAAATTCAATATATATCAATTGTTAGGTAATAGTGACAGAAATATATATATATAGAAATGCCAAACAAAAAAACAGGAGAAATAGTACATTATTACCACAGAGAACAGATAGTCAGGATGACCCAGCTAAGGATGAAAAACATCCGCTCTCGCATGGGCCACCTAAGTAAATTTACTTGGTAAGTTAACACATTGCTTCAGAACAAAGCACCACATGTGTGTTAGGACAGCTGAATTGACTGAGACATAGATAACATAATTACATACAAATATATTGTATAAATCCTCATTACAAACAAAGGAATTTGGAATAGTACTGGTTTTAGAGTATTGGTCTATGTAGAATCTTTTAACATCTAGAGAGAAACCATTGTAAGAGTGTGTATGCATTTTATCCGTAATATTTGCAGGAGTAGCAAGGAGCAATTTGGGAATAGAATAACGAAAGCGCTTTTCAGTAGATATATGTTGGGGGTAGCTTAGCGGGGAATATAACGATGCCTGGTAGGATAATCATGAGTACCTGTAAGATTGCGAAAGTATTATTGAAATAAGCAGGCAATTCATTTTTAGTGTATCGATAGAAAAATTTCAATGACTAATGTTTGAATAAATCAGGGACTTTAAAAATTTTACTTCTTTAAATAATGGGTCTGTATGTGTGTTATACCGTGCGGAGCATATCAAACGAATTGCCGATTTTTGTAATTTGAAGATACGGTCACCAGCACAACCCCATGCAAGTATTTCATAGTTGACATGCGGCAAAAACAGGGAATTATAAATTAACAATGAAGTGTATTTGGGGAGATAGTGACGTAATCTTTTTAACATCCCAGTCGTTTGGGAAATTTTATTGGCAATTTGATTTACATAAGAACTCCAATTTAGTTTTTCCTTTAATGTTACTCCCAGGAAATCAAAATCAGTAGTCTTTTCCAATCGAATACCAGTTATTTTAAAATCGATATCTAAATGTAACTTGCGTTGTGGAAAAGAGAATGACAAAAATTTTGTTTTTGATACGTTTAGGGATTACTTGTTTTCTGCAAGCCAATTTTACACTTTTTCGAGTTCGGAATTAATGTTCCTTCACGCATATTCATTGTTGACTCGAATCCCGAAATTGAGAGTACAAAGTGAGTTGATCAGAGGTGTATCGTCAGCATACAAAATGGATTCAAAATTTGGAGCAGCAAGATAAATATCATTAACGTAAATTATAAACAGAAGTGGCCCGAGGGTATAGCCTTGGGGCACACCAGTTGTTACTGGTTGTAGCGCAGAAGAGACATTATCAAATTGAACACATTGGTATCGGTTTGTCAGATAACTTTCAAACCATTTTAAACACATCCCAGAAATACCGTACTGTTTTAATTTATATATCAAAATTTTATGATATAGTGTGTTAAATGCTTTTGACAAATCTAAAAATATTGTTAAAGGAATTTTAACCGAGTCAAGAATCTTGTACAATCTATCAACGAGCTCCAAAGTAGCAGTTTCTGTGCTATGGAGTTTTTTTAATCCATGCTGACTAGTGTAAAAATATTATAGTTGCAAAGTACTCATAAAATTGATGGTAAACAACTTTTTCAAAAATTTTGGAGAAAACAGGAAGTAAGGAAATAGGTCTGTAATTATTCAAAACTTTGTCGTCGTCTTTTTTGAAAGTTGGAATCAACTTGGCGAGCTTGTGTTTGTCTGGAAAAATCCCTGTGTTTACAGACTGATGGATATTAAGTGACGGGGGTCTGCTAAGGGGGACTTGATAAGTTTAATAAGTCGCGTTGACAAGGGGTCATGCCCTGTACTTGATTTAGGTTTAAGTTTATCTATAATAATTTCAATCTCGGCTGAAGTGGCAGTATTACAGAAAAATTCATTTTGGCGTTGCTGGTTCAAATATGTACTAAAGTGAGGCGCATGCCTTTGATCTATTTTGGATGCCAACTTTAGACCAATATCAGACAAAAATGTGTTAAATCTCTCCGCTATTTCGTGTTTATTGGATTCTTTTTTATTTTCGATAACAAAAAAAGGTGGGAAGTCTTTTTTCCTTTTGTTCACATTTAAGATTGTCTTGATAACATCCCAGGTGTTTTTAGTATCATTTTAAAAAATTTCAAATTGAGAATGATAATAGGATCGTTTCCGATGTTAAATTACTTTGTCAAGTATTTTTTTTTTTTTGTATGTTTTAAGATTCTGTTTTAATGGAACATATTGAGGGCAATCAAGGTGAGTACATTTCACTTGTTTAAACAAATTGTCCCGAACTTTTATTGAATTTAAAATTCCAGTTGTCACCCCGGATGACTTTTTATGTTTGATATTTGTTGAAGCGGACAGGTTTAATAGGGAGATATTTTTCTTTACAAATAAGCAATATATTTACAATTTTATCATATTTTGAGTTTGGATCAAGATCTCAATCACTATCTAAAGCTTGCATTAAATCTGTATTATTCATTTCATGCACAAAATTTTGCGTAGATACAGGATCTCTAGTTTCAATTTGAACATATTTAGGTAAAGCTTCAAAATTCAGTTTCTTATCCAAGCATGTAAAATGGGGCAAATGATCAGACAGAGTTGTCATTATGATACCTGATAAACAAGTCTTATTGTTCCGTGACAGACTGCCAAAACATTATCAATTATTGTTGTATGCCTTTCGGAAAATCTGGTTGGTAAGGTTATTTTCGGCAAGAAATCGGAGTTCATTTCATTTGAGGAATCTAAATATTTTTCTCTGATGTCACATTTTAAAAGATCAATATTAAAGTCACCAAGAAATAATTTATCAGACCTCTCCCGGGACAGAACAGATAATATAGGTGATAAATCCTTGATAAAAGATTCAATATCTTCATTTCTGTCACGAGGAGGTCGATAAATATTGCAAATTGAAACTTCTCGCTTCAAACCATTTCCAAAGATATCAATAAACTGTCCTTCCCATAGAGTATTGGGGGTATAAAAGCCCCTAATAACATACTGAACGTCTTGGTGTAAATATATTATTAGTCCGCCGTGCGAACTACAGATGGCACCAAGACGAATAGCGACGTAATTATCTGATTTGTAAAGAGAAGTGACAGGCTGTGTACCTTCACCCAGGTCTCCTGAAGGCAAATAGCACTAAATTTGATATTTTCATGTTTTAATCCATCTAAGAAAAACTTAAACCTGTCAATTTTGCATTCAAACACTGAATATTTGAGCCTCATACGGAAATGTTTTTGAGAAAGGTCGCATGTAATCAGGAAGATTACTAGTACCAATGTAAGGGGATTCTGAAGCCACTGAAATTGCATTTTCAAATTCACCAGGATTATCAATGAAATTATTCAGATTATTCCTTATGACACCACCATAATTCCGGAGAGTATTATTCACTAGGCTCTCTGTATTCAAGTATTATATCATGTATACATAAACATTATGGGTAAAGTAACACATTTAAGAATGATTACACTGGTTTTGAGTCCATTCATCAAAATACTCGGGTCAATAAACCAATATCGACAATTATGCGTTATCAAATAAAAGCAAATATACATAAATAGATTGAGAAGAATATGAAAGAGTAAAACTATGTGCAGAACTACTCGTTCTTGCATTTTCCAAAAATAAATTTATGATCATACAACACAAATCAAATTGCAAATTGCGACAAAATCTAAAACCAAACACTATAAAACGGATCATTTAATATATCTATGAACACTGTAAATTCGTATGATAGTCCATAGTAAAATATGTCGTATACATGTAGGATTGACAAAATGACAGAACATAGGACGGGTCTGAAAAATTCGTATTTTACGAAACCAAAAAATCAAACAAATCTTGGAGAGTATTCCATAGGGAGTATTTAGGTCAAGTTATAGAACAAAAACAAAGAGGAGAGCAACCAAATAAAATGTGGTCACTGTACAGGTGCATCATTATTTGGCACCAATAGTGTATGTATCCAAAAATTGTTTATGGGGAAGGTCATTGTATTTAATGGTCACTTGGTAAGTGACTTAGCCATTTTGTAGATGACTCACAATTGTACATGCCTAAGGCAAAGGAGAAACAAAATGTGCTTTCAAATAATGATTGATAAACAAATTATCCAAAGTATAGGTGAATATACATTAGATAACTTTTCAAACTGGGCATAGGAGCAAATTGAGTCACTGTGTAAACCAAAGCAAACCATAAAACATTTTTATCAAGAACATGCTATACTATTAGAAAGCAAATCTGTGTGAAAAAGAGAGGGAAAAAGGGTCTAAGGTCCATATTTATTCAGTGAATTCATGGGAGCTCATGACGAGTTTTATAAAAAACTAGTCAAAAGTGAAGGACAAGTCCAATTCACTTTAGAGGTAGTCCGACACAATCTTTTCTTTCTCTGTCTTGGGGGTACAGTGGGTCACGTCCGGAAATCGTGAGTTGCACATATGACCAGGTCTTGAGATTGTAGACACTAGATTTGGTCTTAATGTCCAAAGGGAGCTTTCTTGACATCTTGTCAGGGCGGTACTTCAGGTTATTGGCACTTGACAACCACCTGTTTCTCTGGTCAAGATCATTGACATATATGCATACATTGATTTGCGGGGGGGGGGGGTAGGCATGACAAAAACTTGATAAGAGCAGCACCAGAAGGCGTTAACCCTAGCAGGGGTAGCATTATTCTTTCCATATGTGTAGATGAATGTGTGCAAGTTCAAACTCTAAATACCCATGGTGATAATGCAGACGTTTCCACTGTGAAATATCCCAAGACACATTTTCACAGCTTCACAAGGGCTGTATTTTATAAAGGTCGGTTCACATTCACTCTTACCAATAGATGACATCATCTTTCGCGAGCCTGTTCGGCCCAGGAGCCCCCTTGCCATCAGTTGATCAGGAATTATGCCAGCCAGTATTGTTACAGGAATGGTTGCAAGCAATGGGCCCGACGACAGTAAGCCATTCTACACGTAGAATATTTTTTATCAAAGAACTGTTTTATGACAATACGAGACATGCATACAAAGTTCCGGCCACAAAGCATGGGGTTCACGCCTGTCAATCGCAGAGAACACATGGGCATGTCGCCGTCACAGACATGGTAGATACACCTTTCTCAAAAAATTAGTGTCTTTCAGAAAGATTTAGGTTTACAAATGCCTGACTCATATTCATTTGGTGCTTCCGAAATTGGGTATTATAATAAACCTGTACGAAGTAGTCCATTTTTCGAACATATAAGTAATATCCCGCTAGCCTGCGCATGGAGCTGCCCATATCATGCAAGGCGAGACTATGGTCACTAAACGAACCAGGTCAAGTTGTGGTGGGAAAATTACATGCATGCTTTATATACGAATCTGTCAAAGATCCGATTTATGACAGTGCAAGTTACATCAAATTGACAGGTTGTGGGTCTATTTCTGTTGTATTTTATCAGTAGAACACAGAACAAAAATAGCAGTATTTTGAAATTATTAAATAAGCAAAGCACATTTTGACATAGTTTTTCATCTCTTCCTAATTATTTTTGAAAGTTCTGTATATATGGTTGAGTACGTTTCTTCACAATCTGGTCAATGGAATGCTTAGTTTAATTTTCTGAGAAAACATCTGGAAAATTTTCACATGCACTCTTACGACAGTCACATAAAGTTCACCAAGAAAATGAGTATATTTTGAACAATTACTTACATGTGTGCTATCCAAGTGCAACATTTGTTTGAAGTATAAAGGGAGGCAGGAAAACCTGGCACTACCACTTATGGCATCCATAAGTGACGTCACCAATAGAGCCATGAAAGGTACGCTCGTCAGTATAGAAAACCATGGTGGATTGGAGTACTGAAATCATAAGAATTTTCATTTGTGTCTTCCAAACTATCTCGTATTATCATATTTATTAAGTTTCTCCTCGAAAGGATGTTTTTTTTTTTTTTTTTTTTTGCATTTTCCGATACCGTTACCAATTGATTTAACCTGGTCGTAGAAGTTGAAAAACATCCTCGACAGTAGTATAGTGTGGTCCATAGCCTAAATGACGTAACATCACTTAATCTCATGATGAGAAGAAAAAAAATAAGATTGATTTGTTTTGGCACCGTAGTTGAATACTGGACATGCTGGGACAAGTATGGCTTAAATCAAACTCAGTTCAACTTATGTGATACAATTCATGACCTGAACTTTTTCTGGGCAAAAGAAGAATTATAGCTCCACTCAAGCTATTGTGAGCGACCATCCAGCTATTGTCCCCCTAGGGCATTTCACGTGGGTAGGTCAAGCTGACTTTTATTCACAACACACACGCTTTCAATTGTAATTTTATCCGGCCAATATTGTCTTTCATCACCGTTCCAACCAATTCATGCCTTCTTCAATATGAAAATATCTGCTGGGCCATTTCAGTTCAAATATGAACCAAAATGTATTTTCCTCACCACATGCTAGCCATTACACTGAGCATGTCCACACACACGGTACCCCAACCATAAACGTCTGATACAATAGAATGGACATTCCTTTTGTGATCAAAACAGGTCTTAGCATGTATACCATAACTTTCATTCTTACAAATGAAACACCACAGATGAATGATTCTAACATGCCTCAGCAAATTCCATTAAGGATGACATGATAATCGATGTACACAAAAGAAATATGTTTACCCACCTGTGAAGTCAGCAGACACGTCCAAATACATTTAAATATTACTGCCTATATGACTATAAAAGTGGGAATAAAAATGCCATGCATCAGCATAACTAATCCATCAAAGGTAAGGTTACTGAACAGCTATTCATTTCTAAGACGTCACTGAGTCAAGGTGGTACCCTTATTTTGCCATTCTTTCATTGATAACTAGCTTTTATGTAATTTCATTGACAAATCAGTTGTCTACACTTTCAATAGTCACAGCATGGTACAGTCAGAAATAAAATGAAATAAAGGAAGATGAAATTTCATAAAATAAATAATAATGATATACATAAATATGAAAAAAATGAAATAAGATAAAATTACTCCTATGTTAGGAAATAACAAAGGTGATAAAGTTTTTATGGACACAACATACAATGCGCCAATTGTTTGCATTAGGTGACATACAGTTTCAAGATAGTGTCTTTGGGTAAAACAACTATTATTAGTCTGTCCATATCTGGCCATTTATTTCCAATATCAGGCTCCTGGAATCCTGTGTCATTTTTTTTTCTTTCTGATCTTGCATGATCTTTTTCCCTGGCAGATGTTTTATTCTTTTCTGTGTTTTGACAGCATGGATTCTGCGGCTCTCTCTTCATTTCATTCATCTTTCAGAGTGACTTTAGCTTGTTCCAATGCCGTAGCCACAGGGCTGACCAGGTTAAAAACGGGTTTGTTCGGCTCTTTTGGTTGTTTGCTCATTTCCGGGTTTTCATCTATGATGTCATACCCTGTGGAGGAGTGAGGAATATTTCCCTTGGCAATGTTTTCAAAAAAAGGTGACCAATTTGGACCTGTTCTTCTTGTTTCTGACGATCCCTGACTGTCATTTTTTCACAACCTGTGTTGTTTGCTCACACGTCTCTCCACTTATGGAAATTCTCTCAATACACTTCTACATAAGATGATGTAAGTAGAGTAACTGCTTTAACCATGAGCCCCTGTAATCAAGAACAATTTTGGAAGCTCCATAGAATCCGATCTTTTCATGTTGTATGACTTGTTCTTATATTCCATCATGACTTGCTGGACCTGCTGACAATTGGTTTGGTTATCTGGTTTGATCAGTATGCCCCTCAGTTTCTCTGCAGTGATATCTTGTGTTTCTTGAGACTGCACAGTTGTATTAAGTGGCTTTGTGTTCTTGCTAACTTGTTGTAACCATATGTTTTTCCCATTTTGATCCAAACTATGCATTTTCTTTAAATCAATTGACAAGTTAAGTAACCCTTGTCAACCACACCTTGAAACAGGAGAGTACTTTTTAAATCATTCCAGGATTATTATATTGTTTACACTACTTACTGGAAAAATGCGCTCATATCCATTACCATAGTATGCAAGCCAAGATACTTCTCACATTAACATACTTTGGTCAACATGTTTTGCAGGTCAATGCAATTTATAGGTTTACTTATTTCAGCAAGACCCAAACCATGAGTTAGGCTTCTTCTTTATCTGATTCTTCCCCTTTTCATCTGGTCCATAGTTTTGGATGAGCTTCTTTGACAAGAAGTTTTGGTTCTTTAGTGCTGCATGCAAAGCTTCCTGCCATTCCATGTCTTCTTCATCGATCAGCTGATCAATTGTTTTCTTGATGGTGTTGTGAATTCCATTTTTCCAAGGATCATACATTTCTCATGATCTAGCATATTTGGCTCTCATGACTTTAACAAATTGTGGAAGTACCATGATAATCAATCTGCAAAGCTTGACAGATATTGATTCCAAAAGTATTCTCTGTTGGTCATTATCAAATTGTATGTTGGAATTTTGATGTTGAGATACTTAGTGTCTTTTACTGCTGTTAGCCCTCCTAAAAGTCTTATTGCAAATTTTACAATAGTATGTCATCCTTATCTGTAATCAATACATTGGCTTGCACTAAACGCTCACCCTACTTATAGACCTTTACTGCTGTTGGTGGTGGCAGCAAGTTGGTGATCGTGGTGGCAGAATGAGGTGATGTGGTGGCATCAGCATGTTGGTGGTGGCAGTATGTGGTGGTGGTGGCATGTGTGGTGCCACAATGTGACGTTTGTGGTGGTGGTGGTGGCAGTGGGTACTCATCACCAATTCCAACTCTGATATGGTTTGACTTACGGAAGTTTCTATCATTGTCATACTATTTATACCGATCATGATTACCTTTCCACTTCTGAAATTGGTAAAGTGAATACCGTTTCTCTTAAACATGGCTGCCAGAAAAAGGTCTTATTGAGCCTTTAAGGTCTTGACCACTTGTATCAAATTAAGCAGCTTGCTCAAAGTATGTATTGCTGACATGGTAACTGCCTGCATCATAGAGAGCATGAGCTGAATCAAATGACAAAAATAAATGGAAATTGAATTGAATCTCCATCTTACTTTCTCTAAAATACCTGCAATTTTGCTCTAATTTTTCAGTGTGAGTTTTGCTCCAAAGATATAGCATTCACTTAAATGGATAAATTGTCAGTTGGACAGTTTCTCGTAGTAAACAACATGAAAATTGTTTAATCAACATTAACAGATAATCTGTTTGATCAGAACCATGCCATCACATGAGCCATGGACACATTGGTAGTTTGTTCTAATACGTCCACATAAGATCTACAGAAAAATGAACTTGTGTCATCTGCATAAAGTAGTGAAAATATATTGTCTGATAATGCACCAAGGTCATCTATATAACGCAAGAACAGAAGCGGGCCTGATATAGACCCTTGGGGAACCCCACATGTAATTTTCATAGAATCACATTTGGTATTTTGTAAACATATTTGCTCTCTATTTCTCATATCACTTTTGAGAGCGATGCCTCTTATTCCATAAAATGACAATTCACTGACAAGAATGCGTGGTTAATTGTGTCAAATGCTTTTGATAAATCAATAAAGACACTAGCAGCATATTCATGGTAATTGAGTGCTTCAGAAATTATATTAACTAGGTACCTTACTGCCATTCCAGTAACGATACCTTTTCTGAAACCGAATTAAAAAGCATAAAGTATCTGAAGAGTGGCTAGATAGCCAGTCATGAGATTATGAACTATTTTTTCAATACCCTTAGAGAAAAAGGAGAACACGGAAATAGGACGACACTAGGTAATTCATTGAGGGTCACCTTTTTCGAAAAAGGGGATGACCTTTGCAAGTTTGAGAACATCAGAGAACACCCCACTTTCAGGAAAAAATTCATGTTATATGTTAATGGTTCCAGGATACAAATGCAAACATATCTAATAACCTTACTGTTCAATCCATCCCGCCCAGGATATGAATTACGTAAAAAAATTAATACCAATGAGAATGTCATCTGGTAGCACTAGATAAAAGTAAAATAAGTTATGGTAATCAACTTTCAAACAAAATTAGGGATCTCTGTTAGCGTCTGGAATTATTTTATCTATTTGGTCCAGAGGTTACGAAGAACTCATTGAAATTGTTAGCAATATCACAGTTATTCGACAAATTCTCTCCATTCATGGAGGAATGCATTCTCTATATAATACTGGAATTCAGTCATGAAGTTGGACATTGCAATATTCGCATCATCAGGTAAATAAATATTTCGCCACTCATGTGAATGGGTTTTTGCTAACAGAACGTTTAAAGTGACAGCATTGATAACTTCTTTAGGAAGGAAGTGTTACTTCTAGAGGATGCTGTGGTTTGACTGATGTGGAATATCGGCAAATGATCGGATATATCAGTGTAAAGAATGCCACGCGTTGGAAATGCGGAAAAATCAAGGATATTGGTGAATTATCTGAATTATTGTTAATAACAGTGGCAGTTAATTCTGTTAAGCGGGTAGAGCGGTTAATAGAAGGTAAGAAAGAGTTACTATACAATAAGTCCATAAAATTAGAAGTACCAGAGTGTAAATCATGCTTCAAAATATCAATATTAAAATCTCTCATAACATTTCTTCTTGTCTCGTTGAATAATATTTAACTGTATAAGAGACTCATTGAAGTCATTTATATAAGTACCTGGTAGCCTGTATATTAGACTAACAATGACATTATTTTGCGAATCGTTAGCATCGTTAATTACTTCAGAATACAGACTCTATAATATCATCAAAAACTTTTAAATCTTCACGTAATATGAAACTGACATGATTATTCATGAACAATGAAACACCTCCACCAGCTCTGTCAGACCTATAACTTTTACGTGCTGATAGAATGGCAAACTACAAAGATCAGAGTTTTGTTCATTTAACCAAGTTTCTGAGATGATAATGATGTTATACCTATATCACTGAGCATTCAGATAAGTTTGAAGCTCATTGAAGTGAGCTGGAAGGCTCCGAATATTTATATACAATAGTGATGAATTAGACTGTTCATGTGTGTGTGTGTGTGTGTGTGTGTGTGTGTGTGTGTGTGTGTGTGTGTGTGTGTGTGTGTGTGTGTGTGTGTAAATCATGAAAGCTATTTTTAAAGTAATACTGACTGCCGCAGATATTACTCGGTATATTTGGCTAAGTAAAGAAATGTAAACCAGGATCACATTCATATTTTGGGAGTGAAGTACACTCATTATTGGTTTCAAGGGTATAAAGATCTTCTTGTTTAGAGTTGCAAAGTCAAACCTTAAGTCACTGAACCATATAATTTGGGAATTTATCTGTGTCAGCAACACGATTGAATGACATTCCATTCTGGATACAGGAGGGACATAAGCAGTTATTATCAGCAGAGTTAATTTCTGGGAGGCGTATTAGATGATAATGATACAAATATAAGGTACATTTGATTTGGTTGCTATTTTCACCCTTTTTGTTACAGGTAGCACAAACTGTCATGTTACATGCATGAAAACATACTTAAACAATAACCATTATATATGAGCACAAGGTAAATCATGGTCATGAAACCTTCCCTGTGAGAATGTACACTCTGAAAAATGCCATTGCGAATATAAACATATTAACTAAGAGTGAGAAATTAGGGTGGTCAATATCCGGATGCCGAGAAATTAACCTGTGACAAAGACCATGTAAACAAAAAAGTAGAATTCAATACAAATATATATGCAGTTCGAAAGAAAGGTGTTCTGTAAGATTCGCAGTGCTCCATGACCAAGCATTGAAAGAATAAAGCAAAGAAAAGTATGTATAAAGAAGCATATTATCCATCAATGTATGTAGACGGTTAGTCTTAACATACCAATCTTGGTAAGCTTGTTACACTAATATTAAAGCAACTTGACAGCTGGCGTAGTCACAAAATACATTGCATAAGTACAATGCACCCTTACAATGTGGCTGATGTCCAGTAATATGAGTGAATCTTAGGAGTGGCTCAATGCAGCCCAATTATGGAGCAAACAAATAATGCAAAGCCATCAGACAGTTGAAATGTCCATTACAATATGTAGAAATGCTTATGGAGTTGATCCTTCCTCTGTGCCCAGAAACAGAGCAAGATCTTCCTCGCTGGAGACTGCTGAAATTTTTATTTTGTCGCTCATTCACAAGGATGTGCCCATCATAGGTCCAAGTATCATTGATTTTGTTGGTACGTTTTTGCATTCTAGCTTTGAAGAACAGCTGTATATGCTGTTCTGTTGGATCATCATTTATGTAAATATTCTTTCTGCGCATGGGCAAGGTCGCAGAGCTAGGTGAGCCATTGAGGTTTTTTCTATTTTTGATCAATATTGCCTTACTCCTGTGTGTTGTAAACTTGACTATGATGGGTCTTTCATTTCTTGGTATCATGGTGGGACATGTCAATTCCTGCTATTTTTAATGGGGTGTCCATTAATTGGCTGGCCATGCCCAGAATAATCTCATCAGCGTTCTTGTATATACTTTCCTTTATACCTGTAACATGAACCAAATTGAGCCTAGAGTATTGTTCGAGTTCCTCATATTTCTTGGCCAACTCTTTTAACGATTTCTCCAAGACATCTATTTTGTCCTGCTTCAGCTTTAACTGATCCCCCAGAATCTTGAAATGATAGGCAATCTGGCCACTAATCTTGTTTCAGAGTTCATCAGGGTCTGGTTTGAACTTTCTTTCAATTTTGTCATACAAGTCAGCATCTGATTATGGTGCCATATCAAGTCTATTTTTAAATTATTTTTTTATGATCTAAGGTTATGAGGTGTTACGTCATCGATGTATGGACCACACTACACGACTCTCGATAACAGGAAGTATTCTTATTTACTGAGATCCTGTTTTGTCACCTAGGCTGTGAAAAGGCACTTGACAGGATGGAAGGCATATTAATGTATTAAGCATGGCTAAATAAACTTTTATGAACTAATTTACACTTACCGAAGGAAAAAAGCTTAAGAAAAGCTGTTCAATAAGTTTCTAAACATACAGAGAATAGAAGATATGAATATATATATATATATATATATATACACATATATATTCATATCTTCCATTCTATGTTGAAAGCGACACAGGCATACTGAGGGAAGCCAATAACACATTAACAGTTTGGTGCAGAAAATAATATATTCACAATTATTAGAAATAGCGCCGCTGTTCGAAACCGCCACATAGCACAAACATAGGTTTCTTTATGGTCAAACGAGCATTTTCAATCAACTGATTTTGAAAGTACAAGTAGTATCCTTCCAATTAACCCATAAGTTGTTTACACACATCCTAACCCTGTACATTGTTCTTCCAGTGGCCCTTGCTTATATTGCATACCTCTAAAATCCATGTGCCAAAACTTGCTTCAATTGGTGCATCTTAGTTCTTTGTTCAAATGGAGCTAGATAATATTGGGGAAAAGGCATTTTCCGTTTCCATGGTCCATGTGAATTGTTCACATCGTCTCCGTTCAAAGAAGAAATCATGTAGTACTCGCTCCCACTCCCACTCCCACTCCCACTCCCACACGTTCTTTTTTTCTTGCATATTCTTACTCATACTGCCGGCAGTGTTTTGACCAGTACATTAATAACTCTACAAACAGGACCAACAGTTCCAAATATACATGCAGACAAAATAAATGGAGGCCTACCAACAATCTTTGTGGTAATTTTAATTGTTAACCCGAATTCTCGTATCGAATGAGGCGTTTCGATGCTTAATAAATTGGTAATTCTTAGTTAAATCAATTTTAAACAGCCCAGTGCTACCCGTGTATTATTATAATGACTATGTTATTTAACTAAGCTACTGTGATTTACCGCATCAAGGTTTTTACAGATCCATGGAAACACCAAACTTTAGGTCACTATTAACCTACCTCGACAGAAGTGCATAAATGAAAGCATCTTAAAGCTAATGTATTACCTTAACCGGCAAATCTGTGGACGTTTCTATATACTGTCTCTCCTCTATTGAGATTCTTGGGTGATCTCGTGGAGTGTCATGAGCCAGGATGATCCACAATATACACCAAATTATTCCAAGTGATGCTGTTAAAATAAACAGGCTTGTCAACCGGAATTCTCTAATAACTACTATGTTTCCTTTTGTTACATTAACTAAACTGTATCAAAATATCTTTTTACTTGGAAATGACTTGAAGTACTTGACATTTGTAAAATCGATTTTCGTTTCACGCCTCATCCATATTATTTCATTTCCATGTGCTAATGCTCTCTTAGAACTTATCTTTGTACATTTTACTGATACTTTCTTCAAATATCCAGTCAGTAAAGACATCTACACCGCAAAATGCTCCATTTCTCCTGTTATATACTTCATTTTAAATTTAAACATTGGCTCCACACGATTTTGCCATGTTGAGACCCAATTTGACTGAAATGGCTATGAACAGGTTTCTGTCGGATTTTGATCAATGACTTTAAGTGGCCCGCCATTGATCTGGGATGTCGAGTACACCCCGAGTACACATCGGCATTACAGAGACCAATGACCACCTTAAGTCCATGCTTGGAATGCGTATTCTTTATTTCCTCAAATTTTAGTAACATCCTTGGTTTTCCATCAGTATGCACATATCATGGCGACCAATTATCACAGTTGAAATGAACACGCACGCTATGAATAATTCAACTTTATATGGATGCTTATGTGGCACCAGTCGTCGAATTTTAATCATGTAAAATAAACACTTATACCTTATCACTGATCTTTTGAGAAAAGATTGTACCAGCGACATGTATCAATTGATTCAGATAAAGGACATAAAGATACAATTATGACGACATAAGTTTATCCCTTCTTGGCTGGAAACTAGTAAAAGGGAAAGAGAAAAAGAAACGTCTAGCACCTTCGATGATGATGATGATGATGATGATGATGATGATGATGATGATGATGATGATGATGATGATGATGATGATGATGATGATGATGATGATGATGATGATGATGATGATGATGATGATTTATTGAGGAAACTTCCCCTTAACGTCGGGGGCACCAGTGGTCAGAGGCAGCCCCAACTTATATGCACAGTCTTCAGAAGAATTAAAATCTTGTTACATATTAAAAATAGTTAGGAATTAGAGGATTACCTCCTAAAACGCCGTGCTTCAAACAAAATCCTTTTACTTATGTCATCAAACAAAGACCCTACTTCATCGCCAAAACTAAACCCTTCGTCAACAAGAAGAAAGTTAGGTACAGAGATGACGCCATAAAACTTTGCCACACATAACTAAAACCCGTATCCTACAGCAACTGTTCTAATTACATGAACGATTTCAGTTTTGTGGAGTTTAAATTTGGACATAAAAACATTTAGTGGAAAAGATCGTCGTTAATGCATTGACAGGTGTTACATGCAGTATCAGACATGGCCCACCTTTCTCTATCCTCCCCCAGGCCCAAACACCCTGTACGCGCCATGAATTTTAGGCGGGTTCCACCAAAGTTGTCTGTGGTGAACAAATAGTCACCACGCCATCTAGATCTTTTCAGGGCCCTATACCAGGAAAAAGATTTTTAATCATCAATTTCCAGGAAAATATTCATCGTGTAACTTTCAATTACACGCTTGTTAAAACTATCAAGTCGCCTATCACTATGGGCCAGTAATCACCTGAAACTTCACATATTTCTTTGGGATCGTAAATGACCCCAGAACTGTCTCTAGAACCCATGGTTCTGAGGGAAAATTTGTTGTAATCATTCAGGCGCTCAAGCATTCGCCAATATGCTCTTGAATCTCTAGCACCTTTAGAAAAATTGGCGACAATTACCTTGATTTTAGAATTAACTATTTCAATTCTAATTTTCTCTTGAATTTCACTTGTTTATTTTAAATATTCTTCCCAAAAATTCCTGCAACAAATCCAAATTTTGACTGTTATCTGTTTTAGTCCAATATCTTTAAAACCTGTTAGCCACCTGGCGACTTTTTATAAGGCTTCCTGTTTCCTTATCTTGCAACCGTTTATGTTGACCTTTGACAATCTTTTTACCTATCATAGACTCGTTAACTCCAATCAAAATATTTCTTAAAGATAGCCATGCGTCATTCACAGAATCGAAAGAAAAACAGTCCCAATTTTGCAGAAGTGTACTTGACGCCCTCTCAAAAACACCCCAGTTAACTTTCTTTCCCATGTCCGTTTTCGTGTATTGTGGAACAGGGGGCGTCTCCCTACTTACTATTAACGTGTTTATTACCAGTGATTTTTACCCTGAATACAAATGGTGTTATGGTCACTGCCAATATCATATCACCAAGTTAGTCTATAGTTACATGTGCTTTATCATGAACCATACTACCCATGACCAGCACGTAATCAATAACAGATTTAAAGGGCCCTCGTTGCCATGCATATGTACCTGAACATTTCTAGGATCCCATTAACACTGTTATGCCTGAAGTGCCAATTAAGTTGATGAGGAGATCACCGTTCGGACTATGTTTCCTGGTAGGTCTAAAAGCTGGCAGACAACCCTTCAAAATCTCCAATTAATATGCATTGGAAACCTTGGGTTTTCAAAGTACTAATGTTTTCAGTAAGCTCACTGGCTAAAATTTTACGCGCCTTCAGATCTACACCATCGTTTGGAAAATAAACATGACCAATGGCAGTCCCTTTTGTGTTACTGTTTAATTTTACAGAAATCCAAAGTCATTCAAAAACATCTATACGACTGTTTAACATATTGTCATCACATATAGTAATATCAGTGTTGAATAGAAACACTTGAACTCCACCTGGTTGTTTTATTGTCGTCATGCCTAGCTTTACCGATCCACACGTTGCAAGTCATGGATCATACCAGCATCTCGATCAAATGTTTCAGGCATGCAGAAAATAGAGAATTTGTCTTTATGTAAAAGATGGCTAAACTCGCTTCTTTTACCAGCACCAAGGTTCTGCACATTGCAATATGCAATCGAAGAAATCAACAAGAGGGCTGTCTGAACAGCCCCTACTCAGCTGATCTTGACATTCGTCACACTTGCAGCTCTATGAACTTGGGAAAGGATCAAGGTCACCCATGTTCTGAGTATGTGTGACCTTTATAGAAGAACACTAACATGTGCAACATTAAGGTTCAAGTAGTTCTCAAGTTATAATGAAGAGTAAAATTCATGTATGTTGCACTGTGACCCCAGAAATGAGGTCAAGGTCATTCATGTACTGTCTAAGCATGACCTTCATACAGAAACATTAACATGTGCAGCATCACGGTAATAACTCAAAACAGATCTCATGTTATCAAGTAAACAGTAAATTTCGTGTCAGTTGTCCTGTGAATTAGCATTAAAATGCCCATTGACTTACATAGTAATCAATGGAGGCTGCACTGACCGATAAGAACCCGAATTGAAAATCCTAAAAAACAGGAATCCAAAGCAGTGCCACCTAGTAAACAACTTTGTTTGACACTTCCACAAGAACATATCCATCACATTTCAGCTTAATCTGACTGACGGTTCTGAGAACAAGTGAAAAATAGCAAAACTATACCAAAAAAAATCATTAAAAAAAAGGAAAGAATTACAGCGCCACCTGGTGAACAAATCGGGAACTAAGTGTCCCTGGGAGTGTCTATGTACGATATCAGAGCAATTGGGTGAGCGGTTTCAAAGAAGAAGAGTTTTTAAGGTTTGCCCCAAAAAAGAACAAAAATATTCATAAAAAAAATTAAAAAATCAATACAGGGTGACCATTTGAACAAACTTGGTAGAGATCTGGCCAAAATTATTTCAGTTATAACCATTACAAGTAATTCCCATGTTAAACTTTCCTATTAAAACTTTTGTAAAAAAAAAATTATAAAAGAATGTAAAATTCATTGGAACATGACCATTGGAAAAACCCGGTAGACACCCACCCAAGGTACATCCGCACCAAGTTTGAAGTACATCTGGATGACGGTTTTGGAGAAGAAGTCGAAAATGTGAATTAGCATTAGAATGCTCATTGACTTCCATAGTAATCAATAGGAACGTTGCATTGAGTGATAAGTACCCGATTTGAAAAAAAAAATCGTTAAAAATCAGGAATCTGCAGCTTTCCTACATAGTGAACAACTTCGTTTGACCCTTCCACAAGGAACATATCCACCACGTTTAAGCTTAATCTGAGTGACGGTTCTGGAGAAGAAGTCGAAAATAGCTATAACACACAAAAATTCATTAAAAATTAGAAAAAATTGCAGCAGCATCTGGTGAACAAATTAAGAACTAGGAGTCCCTATGTGTCTTCCTGTGTGATATCAAAGCAATTGGGAAGCGGTTTTGGAGAAAAAGATTTTTTAAGATTTGTCCAAAAAGGAACAAAAAAAATCATTGAAAAATAAAAATCACTGGAGCATGACCATTTGGACAAACCTGGTAGAAACCTCCCCAAGGTACATTGCCACCAAGTTTGAAGTTAATCTGGATGACGGTTTTGGAGAAGAAGTCGAAAAAGTCAATTAGCATTAAAATGCTCACTGACTTCCATAGTAATCAATAGGAAAGCTGCATTGACCGATTAGTACCCGAATTGAAAAAATCGTTAAAAATCAGGAATCCGCAGCATTCCCACATAGTGAACAACTTCGTTTGACCCTTCCACAAGAAACTTGTACACCATGTTTCAGCTAAATCTGAGTGCCGGTTCTGGAGAAGAAGTCGAAAATAGCTATAACACACAAAAATTCATTAAAAAAAAATTGAAAAATATTGCAGCACCATCTGGTGAACAAATTAAGAACTAGGAGTCCCTAGGTGTCTTCCTCTGTGACGTCAAAGCCATTGGATAAGCGGTTTTGGAGAAAAAGATTTTTTAAGATTTGTCCAAAACAGGAACGAAAAAATTCATTAAAAATAAAAAAATCACTGGAGCATGATCCTTTGAACAAACCTGGTAGAAACCTACCCAAGGTACCTTGCCACCAAGTTTGAAGTTAATCTGGATGACGGTTTTGGAGAAGAAGTCGAAAATGTGAATAAGCATTAGAATGCGCATTGATTTCCATAGAAATCAATAGGAAAGCTGCATTAACCGATAAGTACCCGAATTGAAAAAATTCGTTAAAAATCAGAAATCCGCAGCATTCCCACATAGTTAACAACTTTGTTTGACCCTTCCACAAGGAACATATTTACCATGTTTCAGCTTAATCCGAATAACGGTTCTGGAGGAGAAGTCAAAATAGCTATAACACCCAAAATTCACAACAACAAAAAATAGAAACATATTGCAGCGCCACCTGATGAACATATTAAAAACTGACAATTTCGGGGAATATTCCTGTGTGATATCAAAGCAATTGGGTAAGCGGTTTCGGAGAAGAAGGTTTTTTAAGATTTGCCCCAAAAAAGAACCAAAAAAATCGTTTAAAACCAAACAAGCACTGGACCATGACCATTTGAACAAACTTGGTAGAACCCACCCAAGGCACATCCCCACCAAGTTTTAAGTGGATCTGGCAGACGGTTTCGGAGTAGAAGTCGAAAATGTAAATTGTTGACGGGCGACGGACGGAGGACCATAAGATAAACTCAGCTGAGTGACAAGTCAGCTGAGCTAAAAATAGGTTTATATCCACAAATTAAAATACAATTTCTTAAATTGCAAAATGTGCTTTTTTAGACATATAAAAATTCTTTTCATTGATGCAACGCTTTCCTAAAATGGTTTGATTTGAAGCTTTGAGGAAGACCTGTTGAGATTAGATGTTTCTAGTGAACAGTTCCCTCCACTGGGCACTTTGAAGGGGGTAAGGGGGTCTCAGGACGCTGGCACAGGTGACAATTTTGCCCCGGTGCAAGATATGCCAAGCCAACAAATACACAGAGAAGAAAAAATGGATGTCACGACATAAGGGAAGCAAAGGTGCTCCAGTACGCCAATACGGTACATAAAGATGCTCAGTACAGAGTCAACAAAGACTAAGAATGGAAAACAACAAAGAGAAAGCAAACAAAAAAGAAACAGAAACACAAGAAAAGAGTTGAAGTTTGGTTATGTAAATTGTCGTGGATATAAGGGGAAGATAGCAGATATCGGAAATGTTCTGGAAAGTGAAAGTTTGGATATCATTGCTTTGGCAGAGACACATATTCGAAATGAGGAAATTGGAATGATTGAAAGCCCGGAAGGTTACGATATGATCAGTAAAGGAAGAGGGAGTGGAGAGAAAAAGGGAGGTGGAGTTGGTTTCTTGATTAAGAAGGGGGTAAAATGGCGTGAAATTAGGCATGACCATTGGGAGGATGACAGTGAAGTGAAAAATGAAACTCAATGGATTGGCATTGAATCAAGGGGAAATAAAGTAGCAATAGGTGTGGTATATGTCGGACGGGAGGGACTGAACGAATGGAATGACCAAATATATGACAGGGTTAGGATGATGACAAGTGACATACAGCAACAAGGATACAAGGTTTTCATTGCAGGGGACTTTAATGGACACATCGGAAATGGGTGGGAAGGGATTCAAGGAGGGGACAGAGAAATCAACAGAAATGGAACAAGGCTTCTAAATTTTACCAGGGAGTATGGGCTACGAATAACAAACAGAGATGTTCAGTGCAGAGGGAAGTGGACATGGGCGTCAGGGCAAAGACAGACAATAATAGATTACATTTTGGTAGGCAACGACATTTTCGGCATGATTCAAAAGTGTGAAATAGATGAGGAAGGGAGACTGGACATCGGGAGTGACCATAACTGGATGACTTTAACTTTAAACATGGATGTCCGAAAACGTGACAGCGCGGGATCTAAATGGGTGTGGAACATAAACAAGGATTCAGATTGGGAAGGTTACCGGGAAAGACTCCAAGTTGAACTTGCAGAATGGAAAACAAAATGGGAAGCAGAAGGTGGCATGCAACACATGAGTGATGACTTGACTAGAATAATTCTTAAAGTGGCACATGAAAAGAAAGGCCGAAAGAGGGTACCAATTGAAAAACTAGGATACAGAATACACCGAGAGCTTAAAGGTGCAATAAATCAAAGAAAGGCAAAAAATAAAGCATGGAGATTGGCAAGGAAAAACAGACTATCGGAAGATGAAATAGAAACAGCAAAAAGGCTATATTTGGAATGTAGGAAAAATGTAACAGACATGAAAGCAAAAAGAAGAGCAAAAAATAACAAACAGATGACACAGAAAATAATGGAAAGTGGAAGGGAGGGCTCAACTATTTTCTGGAGACAAGTTAACAGAAATAAGAGAAAGAAAGCACAAGAGATTACACATAAGGGGAAGAAAACAGATGTCAAGGAAGACATTCAAGAAGCTCTTAAAGATCACTGGGATAAAATAAATGATCCACGCTGGGGGCAGGGTGTTGTACCTCAGACCCATGCAGAATACAGACAGGATCAATGGGATCCTGAACTATGCCATAGAATAAATAACATTGAGGTTAAAATAGCAATAGAGGGTATGCGTCTTGGGAAGGCTTCGGGCACAGATAATATTTTAAGTGAATTCATCAAAAAAGGACCAGAAGAAATTGAAGAGAGCCCACAGATTCTTTTTAATGCAATAATTAGTGAAAAACAAGTACCAAAACAATGGAACAGTCTCAGAATTACCTATATTCCAAAGAAAGGCCCAGGAAGCGAGCTTGACCAATGCAGGGGTATTGCAATCTCATCAAACTTGGGGAAAATTTTCAGTCGAGTAATGTACAGAAGAATGGGAAAAATAGTAGAACGTCTTGGACTACTTGGAGAAATTCAGAATGGTTTTAGACCAGGTAGGCGAGTAGGAGATCACGTTTTTACATTAACTCAAATTTTGGAATGGGCTAGGCAAAAACGGCGGAAAGTATATATGGCTTTTTTGGACGTGAGGAAGGCATATGATAGGGTATGGAGGAGTGCTCTTTGGGAAAAACTCAATAGTCTTGGTTTCGGGGGCAACTTTCTTCAAATTCTGAAAGCTATATACAGGGACGTTGAGTGCACATTAACTTTAGGGGATGTGGAAGTTGAAAATGCACAGCTGAACATTGGGTTAAAACAGGGATGCGTACTCTCCCCCCTTTTGTTTGCATTGTACATTAGAGATTTGGGTGACAAGCTTATGGTGTGTAACAAAGGAGTAAGAGCAGGGGAACAGAAAATTCCGGGTCTTTTCTTTGCAGACGATATTGTGCTTATGGCAGAGTCTCCTAAAGAACTTCAGGATATGCTGAACATAGTAGGGGAATATGGGAATAAATGGAGATTAGAATTTAGTACAGATAAAAGCCAAATCATGACCTTGGGGAAAAAACCAGACGAGAATAGGAAATGGCACATTGGTAAATTTCAGATTCCAGAAGGAGAGGAAAAGCTGATTGAAATTGGGGAAGTGGATGCTTATAAGTACCTTGGGATAAAAATCAAAACAACGGGTAGGGGCATGTTCAGGTATCACGTACAGAAAATTCAGCAAAAAGTCAACCGCACAAAGGGTATGATCAAAGCTACAGCTAACAACAGTTTTAATAGGGCCTTCACAGCGAGGGTGTTATGGGATAGAGTAGCAATACCAGGTATGCTCTATGGCCTGGATGTAATTTCAATCAATGCAGGAGACATAAAGGAGTTTGAACAAGAGGGCTGTGTGAACAGCCCGTGCCTCAGCTGATCTTGACATTCATCACACTTGCAGCTCTATGAACTTGGGAAAGGATCAAGGACACCATGTTGTGAGTAAGTCTGACCTTTATAGAAGAACACTTACATGTGCAACATCAAAGTTCAAGTAGTTCTCAAGTTACAATGAAGAGTAAAATTCATGTATGTTGCACTGTGACCCCACAAACGAGGTCAAAGTCATTCATGTACTGTCTCAGAATGACCTTCATACACAATAATTAACATGTGTAGCTAACTCAAAACAGATCTCAAGTTATCAAGTAAACAGTAAATTTCGTGTCAGTTGTCCTGTGATTTAGCATTAGAATGCCCATTGATTTACATAGTAATCAATAGGAAAGCTGCATTGAACGATAAGTACCCGAATTGAAAATCCTTAAAAATCAGGAATCCAAAGCAGTGCCACCTAGTAAACAACTGTTTGACCCTTCCACGACAACATATCCATCACATCTCAGCTTAATCCGAGGGACTGTTCTGACAACAAGTGAAAATTAGCAAAACCATACAAAAAATTCCTAAAAAAATTATAGCGCCACCTGGTGAACAAATTGGGAACTAGGTGTCCCCGGGAGTGTCTATGTACGATATCACAGCAATTGGGTACGCAGTTTCGGAGAAGAAGATTTTTTAAGATTTGTCCAAAAAAAAAGAACAAAAAAATTCATTAAAAATCCAAAAATCACTGGAGCATGAACATTTGAACAAAATTGGTAGAAACCCACCCAAGGTACATTGCCACCAAGTTTGAAGTTAATCTGGATGACGGTTTTGGAGAAGTAGTAGAAAATGTGAATTAGCATTAGAATGCCCATTGACTCACATAGTAATCAACAGGAAAGCTGCATTGACCGACAAGTACCCGAATTGAAAAAATCGTTAAAAATCAGGAATCCGCAGCATTCCCACATAGGGAACAACTTTGTTTGACCCTTCTACAAGGAACATATCCACCACGTTTCAGCTTAATCTGAGTGACGGTTCTGGAGAAGAAGTCGAAAATAGCTATAACACACAAAAATTCATAAAAAATTAGAAAAAAATTGCAGCACCACCTGGTGAACAAATTAACAACTAGGAGTCCCAGGGAGTATTCCTGTGTGATATCAAAGCAATTGGGTGAGCGGTTTCGGAGAAGAAGATTTTTTAAGATTTACCCAAAAAAGAACAAAAAAAATTCATTAAAAATCGAAAAATCACTGGACCGCAACCATTTGAACAAACTTGGTAGAGACCCACCCAAGGCACATTCCCACCAAGTTTGAATTGAATCTGGCTGATGGTTTTTGAGAAGAAGTCGAAAATGTGAATTGTGGATGACGGACGGACGACGGACGGACGACAGACCCTCACAAAACCTCAGCTGACTGACAAGTCAGCTGAGGTAAAAAGTACAAAATGAAATGGGAAAATGGATTCTGGGGGCACCGCCATGTACTGCCTCTGAGGCAGTCCTTGGGGAACTAGGCTGGCTAAGCATAAATGACAGGATAGCAAAATCAAAATTAAATTATTGGGGATATCTGCAAGAGATAGATGACAATAGATGGTGCAGGAAAGTCTACTTGGAGTCTGTTAAAGAACAAACAAAATGGATCAGAGACATAGATGAAATTGCAGAGAAATATGACCTAAAAGGACCGGATGAAGTTGAGGACTGGAAAGTTTATGTTTGGAAGACAATAATGCAAGGGTGGACAGATGACTGGAAACGGGGAGTTATAGAGAAAAGTACATTAAAAGCATATAAAGTGATGGAAAAACCAAAGAAGAGTACGTGTTGGGATGGTAGTAAAGGATCTAAACTATTATTTCAATGTAGGGCGGGGGTAATTAATCTTGAAAAGAGACAACAAAAATGGACAGCAGGAAGTGACGGTAAATGTAAAGCATGCACACAGGGGGCGGACGAAACTATAGATCACTGGCTATTTTGGTGTACAGCATATAGTGAAAGGAGAGACAAAATTTTCAGAGAATGGAAGAGGGAAGACCAAAATTGTAAGAGCTTGGAACAAATTAAACAATGGGAGGAGAGCGAAAGGGTTGCATGGTTTTTAGGCTTAAAGGGTGATCTTCCGGGGAACAGGAGGGGTATTAAATTAGTTCAGGACTACCTGGTAGGATGCTGGGAAGCAAGGAAAAGACATAATGAGGTAGGAGGTAATTCAATACAGTAGACGATTGGAATGTGGGACTGGAAGGGAAAGTTGGTAGCCCTTTTAAGGGCTCCCTTGGCTGTTCGTCTGTAGACTGTTCGTCAGTGCAGGAACATGCCAAGGGAAGTGCCTTTGCCTTAAAGGCGGGATCATGTGGGATGGGAAATGAGGGAAAGTAAGATTTTTGTGTCCTAACATATTTCTTTTTCTCCTTTTCAGGTCTCCTGTGCCAACAGGACCGCGGCACAAAAGCGGTTGACCACAGAATTAGTAGTAGTAGTAGTAGTAGTAGTAGTAGTAGTAGTAGTAGTAGTAGTAGTAGTAGTAGTAGTAGTAGTAGTAGTAGTAGTAGTAGTAGTAGTAGTAGTAGTAGTACGCCAGTAAAGAAAAAAGTACTCACCGTATAGGTAAAACGGCGCGGGCCATCCACCCAGAAAGCTGGAGTCGCAGAGAGCACCAGCAACAGATTGGGCAATCTGAACCCCCAGTGGCCAAGCTTGAAAAATAGGTTCTAATAATAAATAACAATAATAATTCTATCTACAGATAAATGCTCGTTGTGGTAATTTCACCTAAAACGGTCAACCCTGATACAAAACCCTCATGAATTCATCTAAACTTCAAATTTACTATACTTCATTTTCCATTTCAACATTTTATTACATCTGTTAATTCTGTGCATGTCGAACGATGTTTGAGTTTTCAGTATCCTGCATTTAGCTTTTTTCTCTGAAAGGTGAGGGATATCATGGTCATCCTATTCTGTTTTCCTGCTCTATGTATATTCCTGTAGGCAAAGTTCTAATCTTTGTGGTATTTTCTTCCACCGTTCAACACTTAAAAAATTGTTAGCGTTCGATTAATTGTAGGTTATAAATTTTGGGTAGGCACACTATGACGGCAAAAAGTCTGCAATGAAATGCAAATGACATTTGCATGGTTAAAATGAGGTGCAGTTTTCAGGGTGAAATAGCAAACCGAGATCATTTATAGAGGGTCAAAGTCGCTGGTCTTCTCCGCGCGGTTTAAATATCGCCGCTTTTTTAATAAAAGCATAATATGTGTCTTTTTCCGACAACTCGATAAATCTCAAGTCTAAAATTTCACAGTTAAAGTGCATCAGACAAAAAAAACCTATTCAAATAATATGTGTCGCAATGTTAAATGGTTAGGTGGAAAAAGAACATAAGTATAACAATGTTTGTTTCTGCTATTGGGATCATTTGCGGCCCGCGTTATTCCATTTGTAGCCGGAGAGTGGTCATTTGCGCCCGACACGAAGCGTATAGTGCAAATGGCCACTGGAGGGCCACAAATCGAATACCAAAGACCGTACAATGATCTCCAAGGATATAAAAAAACATTATTACTATTATTATTCATTTTGTGGTTATTAGGTTAAACTAAACTGGTTCCCGGCGCTTCATTTGCAGCCCGCAAAATGGGAGCAAATGTCATATGCAGCCCGCACCCTTACCATTTATGCCCTTTGTTATGGTGCTAATGTGCAGGTTATGCCCTATAAATGGATAATGATACAATATTTCATGGTTCTCCTATTTATGTTACAATTGCAAAGTCAAACGCCCAGCCACACTTTCATGATATTGACACACGAAATCGGTTGGTGCAGTGCTATACTCTCCCCGTCCGTACCTGTTTGTTGTATATAAATGCAGAGACATGCAGGAATTTCGTATTTATCTTTACCGAAACACGTCCAAACAGTAACTTTTGAAGGAAATCAAAAGTAATAGCGGGTCCATAGCGGGTAACTACTAAAACACCAGCTTGATTATCCCCAACGTGTTTAGTGGGTCCTTGTCTCAGATTAAGATTTAACTATGATAATCCGCATGATAAAACAAGAAATTTAATGAATTTTAGGTCAAATTGAAAATGAGATAATGGGTACAACTGCATGTACAGACAAGACAACACTTTGTAAATACAAGACCTGCGAAATGGAAAGTGTAATTTAGCCTCATACATACATACCGGGTACGTATTTGTATATAATATATGAACAGAGAGAGAGAGAGAGAGAAGTAATTTTAATGTATCATTAATGCTACAAGCCCTTATATTAGATTCCATGTTCATTTTTAGAAACCAATCCGTCTTGCACACTCACAATCCCCAAAACATGCACTGTCTCTGCGTGTCTTGGCAGATGCATAAGGGCATATACAATGAAATCACTTTACCTCCCATGTTATACACAATACATTACTCACCAGTACCAAGGATGCACAGAATCGTAGAACATTCATTTCTTGGTAGCCATCGGCTCATGAGGGCATAACGGGCTGGATACAATGCTCCCTGTAATGTTTGACCACGGAAAAATTCTTTTTATGACCTCTGATATCGCAGCCGCCAAATTTAAATGACCAACTTTATCATCACCGGCCTGACTTCAAACCACTCACACGCGCTCGTATGTCCAATTTATGTTTAATCTAATGTTTCCCCGTCGATAAAAAATACTTTGAAACATGGTAGATAAGACTAAAGGAATAATTTCAAATTTAAATTTTGTGTACTTGCCCACTGTGAATAAATTTGAATGCTACAACTTTGGCAATATTGCATTGGATGCACCTGTGTTACCAACGTATCAATTGAAGTTGGAATGACACCCCTATCTGTAATAGTTGTTAAGTTGAACATTCAAGCCTTAAAATTTTGGGTATTCTCCTAATTTACATAAATCAAAATTCTACAACGTTTGGTTCTGGTCAATTAGATGTGCCTACAATAGAGACCTTTGAAGATTATCAAAGTCTGAATGGTACCTCTCCTTTTAATAGTTTCGCACACATTCAACATTTAAACATTTCAAGTGCCCTAATTAGTATAAATTACAATTCTACAACTTTTATTTGTGGGTAATTGGAATCGCTTAGAGCACAAACCCATATATTGAACTAGTAATGGCACTTCTACACATAATGCCTTTGAAGATATTCAACATTTAAACGTTTCAAGTGTTTCTAATTAGCATACATTAAATTTGTACAACTTATGCTTATGGCTCATTGGATTATTAAAGATGGAATGGTACCTCTATCTTTAATAGACTGGATGATGTTCAACATTTACACTCTTCAAATACCCCTAAGATAAACATTGTTTCAAAGATATTCAACATGTAAAACTTCAAATGGCCCTGATTTGCATAATTTTAAATGTCACTTTTCCAAACCAGGTGCTTCACTTCACTACTAGGTCAATCACCCAGTTAAGTTTGGCACTTGTGGGAACAATAGCGTCCGAGAGAAACTGAGGACAAATACTGATAGATAGATAGATAGATAGATAGATAGATAGATAGATAGATAGATAGATAGATAGATAGATGGACGGACGGACGGACGGACGAACGATCGAACAAACAAACAAATAAATAAGTAAGGAATAAACTAGTAGAAGAAAAACAAAAGGTCTGTGTTTGCACAGACTTAATAAATTGGAATGTCACTTCAAGGTCTGCAGCTTTCCTTGGCAAGGGTTGGGTTCAAAAAGCTCTTCTGTAGTGCTGATCTAACGCGCTAACTCTTCATTGCCCAGTTTGAACTGGGTCAACAGTGGCATCAGCAGGATTCTTTGGTGCGGTCGGGTGTAAACGCGCGCCGAGGAAACCGGTTGTTTTGGATCATTCTTATAGCAACTGTGGACATGCTGATACTTGAATGAAAGTTCATTTAGAAGAACATGAATCTTTCCTTGCTATGTTGAATCAGAGCACACCGGCTTTTGTCATAATTGGCAATGGAAGAATTAAACCCTTTAAAACCTCGCAAGAATTAAAGAGTGAAAGCGTTCAAACCCTGGCAGACTGTGAAAACAGTCTCTGCTCAGCAGGAGCTGACCTTGCTGTGGTGCATCTCCTTAAGGGAATCTATAATAGAAAATGTATATGCGAAAGAAGTTCAAAGGGTATTTGACAAACAGTTTAGGAGAGAGCCACATACACGTGCATTCCCATACAAACCATCCTGACGTGTATTTATCGATCATAACTTATTTTCAACAAGAGGGCTTGGTGAGCGTCCGTACTCAGCTGACGTTACCATTCGATCGAAAGGCACCCCCATTGTCTAGAAGTGTTTATAATTTGAAACCCACTAACCGAGTAGTTTGGAGGAAAGCTTTTAAGATTTCATCAAAAAATGAACAAAAATAGTAAAAATAAATAAACAAATCGATGGCGCGTTATTTTAGGCCACTTTTTTAGAGCCAGCTGCTCTATTAAAAAAGGGATTACACAAATTGGTTCAAACTGCATTCAAGGCTCCGTTTTTCAACGTTATAATATTCTGAGAATTCATTGTTACTATGGCAATTCAAACGTACTTAATCGTGTTATCTGAATGTTTACAAAGCGCACAATAATATAATTTTAGTGATAATTGTTTTAAAGTTCTTTATTATTACCAACCTGAACTGCACCCAGAATTGCCCTTGAGGCAATTAGTGCATCGACATGCCATCTGGCGGCAAACGGCATCCCCAGGGTCACTGCAGACGATGTAAAGATTGTAAGACATAATACTTTCTTGGCGCCATACTTTTCAGCAACTAATCCGCCGGGAACTTGAAGTAACGCGTATCCGTAGAAAAAGACACCGATGAGTGTTGTTTGGGTTGTGGTGTCCCACTCGAATTCACCCTCCTAAAGCAGACATAAGAACTTTGGATCGCTACGTTTTTCAATGATGCCAGCACTGGGGTATCAGGAGTGAGGTCACTTGACGAGACAAACGTGAGACGCGAGTTTCTGCGGGGCGGGACATTCATCGAAAAGTGATGGAAACTCTGCACTGTGCTGTATGTAAAAGGTCAAATTAGACGTACTATGTATCCATATCAATTCTCCAACTTGATAGTGTTTTCATACGACGTATTTGAGCTCACTTATTCAATCGAGTGATGGTACCTTCGCACAAAAAACTTCTGTACCACTTTAAAAAGGAGACTTCTAAAAATATGCGAAAAAAGCAATTTATGCGTGATCTTTACGTATGTGCGCGCCAGGACATGAGGCAGTGCCTGCATGTGACTCTCATGCCCTCACGTAAGGAGTTGACAGGTCACTCCTCTGTGAGAGTTGACATTTCTGCCTTGTGCGCGGCCGGGCAGCCAGAAATTCAACCGGTCTGTCTTAAGTAGTGTAAAATGTTTTCAGTCATCTCACGCTAAAGTTTGGATCAAACCAAGCAGGCTGATGTAGAGGGGAACGGCACTATGGATCGTCCTTTGAGACTACATTTGATACAATTTTATTCCCTTATACTTATTCAGCCATTGGCCCCCAAAAGAGTAAAACTACGCGAGAAAATTACCAATCGGAAACAAACAAGGCGTGTTACTATGTACGATGGAATCAAGGGCGTTACTGTGTTCGATACCATAGAAGAAAAAGTGTAATCTCTGGCTGGTTAAGTAACATAGGTGGTAAAAGTGCCCTTATCATTGTGGAGGCATATAGTTCTGTTGCGTAGCAACTGAGGAGACCAGAACAAGTCTGCAGTTAATATATTTACATATGAATACCTGCTACTAAGTACCAGGTGATCCCTTTGTGACATTGCCAGGGACCTTGTAGGAAAAGTTGGTAATACAGTCATATGATTCCTAAGCTTTTGGGTTGCAAGTAAGGAATGAACAAGAATTGATTCAAAGTTTATTTTCTAAGATTTTTTTCAGAAGTCTCATTTTAACCTAAAGCTACACTGTACGAGGAATGATCAAAAGTCCCACTGTCATATGACTCAGTATGGTACACTTTGCACGACAAGGGTTTAAAAATGTAGCTGAACAACAATGTGTCAACTTTAAACCAAACCTTTTTCTTCATTTCAGTACTAACAATATTGTATATATTCTTTTAATTCATCACATGACATAACATATGTGTAATCCGAACATAAGATAGAGTGTAGTTTTCTCTGAAACGTTAGGTAGGATATTATTCTAAATCAGGGATCGTATTAATCTTAAAATGAAGCTTTGCAAAACACTACTTTTCACTTTTCTGATCATGCTTTATCAAAGTACATGTATACATTCTGTGGCTGCTCTGTTAGATAACTGCTAAACCGAGTGATGCGGCATGGAAACCTTTTCAGTAATATTTCATGACAAATGGTATTGAATGCTTTGGATAGATTTAAGAAAATTCAGATGGTAAAAGTTTCTTTTTTTCAAAGCTAATGCTAACTTTATCTGCCAATTTTATTAACTTTATAAAAAAAAAATTATATTTTGCTACATTTTTTATTTTCTTTAACTGGCTGCAAAAAGAACAAGTCGGAATTTCTTTCTTTCAAATATAGTTGAATGGATCGAGTGGCTCGGTTTGAAATTTTATTGACTAAATAGGATGCTAAATTTACAAACAGGGAGAGACGCACACAGATAGGCAAACAAACCAATAAGGGAATAAGATTAAATTAATTCAGTGACTATTTTTATGTCAGCAATGACATTATCAACATTCAGCAAATTTGCGGGGTTTTTTCTTAGCTTTGTGTCTGATTACCAATCGATTTTTATTTTCATCAAATTTTAATATTGTTTTTAATTTTTTGTGAAAGATATGTTTATAAGCAGTATTTTAGTTTCAGAACATAGAGTATAATGTAGTTAATTTGATAAACTGTGCTTATTTTCTATCCTCTTGGTCTGAGACACTCCACGACATGCAACAGACTTCCCAGCACATAGGTGTAAATTGGATACTTTTCCCTGCTTACATGCTACTTTACATAACCCTACATAAATATTGTAGTATTGGAAAATTTACCAACATAAAAAGCAGACCCAAAAATTAAATTGAAGAGAGTCATAAATTTGTTTACGAAACACTCTCACAAAATGAGTTTATAAATTTCTGCTACAGTCTGCATTTTTTTATGCAATGGCTTACGTCAGTAAGAAATTATAAGGTCGACTATTAACTTTGCTCACCCTTCATTCACTTAGCTCGTTGTAATGATATAAATAGAAAAACTAGAATAATCCGGGAACGCTGTTTACAAACATCACAGGCTTACATAAAAACATTCTGTTTACTGTCCCTAGACTAGCTGATTACAAAATCAAATTTGAATTGCACCTTTGTTTCCGATACTGTTATATTCTACAAAGCCGTACTAGAAGATAGTTCAGGATGTATTTGTGGTGTTTTTTTATTTTGTGTCACATTGTCAACTCGAAGGGACCACTATTTCTTTGTTGAATTCAGTCATTATCACATGCTGCCATCTAGTGACTTTTTCTTGCACTTTCTGGTAGTCAATCAAAGAACAAATCGGAGAACTGAAAACCTGGACATTTAAGCAATTTTGTTTCTTAAAGATACGTATTCTAAACGAAACTTCACAGAGGGCTTTGTCCTATAGCTGTATGAGCAAAACACATTTCAATCAAATGAAGTATTTGGAAGTGATCTACCGATTGCTACCACTTATATAAAAATCAACCGGTACTTTCGTACCTGTATCCACTATCGGGTCAACCTTGACTCAGGGGGCGGTCCCGCGTCGTTGGCCCTGTGTTGCTACTTAATTCATAGCCTGGGGGGAGGGGGGCAACTTCAGTGTCTGATGCAAAATCCCTATTCTGGGGCCAACAACTGTCAACCGTATGGCCCTGTATTTACATTTTCAAGTTATGCTCATTCTAGAGGAGTCCCATTATACATTGTAAATTACATTCATTGGACAAATTAACCTTCCCTTAACACTAATCACACATATATTTTGGATACTACCTCTTTAAAATATCCAATCAACTTGGCTGGCATTTTGAAAATTGTGGATTCCGCACCAAACGGTTTGCAAATGAGTAGGCAAGGAGGAAGGTTATAATACATGAAACCAAAAGTGTGTATTTTGCAAATGTTTCAGAGCATCAATAATGATATGATATATGCTCTGGCCGTGCTTCACTTTGATATCCAAATTAAATGTGTTTTTGCATGGCTGTCCCGCAATCAATGCATTGCACAATGTTCAAAATGGCGCTCACAGCTTAGCGGCTCAGCTATCGTGTCGCATTTGGATTTGTAACTAGCGATGATAACTGCTTCAGATACAACCAAGCGGGCAGATTAAAATATACATACTTAGTCATGTTTTAAACGTGTGTTTAAAAGGACCTTTACCTCTGGTAACTCAGAGAACGGACACTTGGAACCTTGTGAAATATTACGATAACGACCACCGAACAACCTGGGCTATGCTCTTTCTCCGAGCAACCAGGGCTATGGAGCTATGCGGTTTTCCCGGCCAATTTTAAAGACGTTCGGTACACTGGTCAAAAGATTTTAGAAATCTCTGGTTTTTGGTGTGAACCAAGATATTGGCATTTAAAACAAAATGCAAGAAAAAAATTGGCATGTCACGGTGCTACTTTTGTCGCTAGGTGGCGCTACATGTAAGGACTACAGAAATTTGATAGCAAACATTATATATGTGGGTAAAAGCAAAAAAAATTAATTAAGGATGCAAAATATGGATAAAATAACTCAATATGAGTGTATGCAATGTATATCAAGCCTTTTAATAACAAATATGTAGACAAAACATGCTGGAATGTGACTTTAAATTCATCTCGTCTTGCAAAAATGTGTAAGTGCTCACATTATTTTTTTTAAGTTTGAAAAAGAAAAAATATTTGCAAATCCCTGAAAAATTGTCGGGGGTTTCCAAAATATGCACTGATCTCATTGATTAACAAAAAAAAAGATATCATACCGTGCTATTTTTTCCGCAATTGTACAAAGAATTCATGCATGTTGACTTAATTTGTTCCAAGTTCATAGGTACAAGGTATCCATTCATTGTCCAACTTCGGTACCATATCAATATACACATATGTAGGTTAAATAAACGGCAGTAAGTCGTTAATTCTATATTCCAGTCATAATATATACTTTCATAGTTTTACTGAGAAGAGGTTAACATTTTAAGATTCTCTCCATAGTGCAATACAGCAATGTGGAAAAAGAGGTAAAAATAAGAATATCAAAATTATAGTTGCCTTAATACATTGTCGAATGGTAACACAGGCAGCACATTATCAAATATGCCTGTGCCACCTTTTGACGCTGGGGTCGTCCCCGTTATAACTGTCAGTGTTTACATGACATGTGCATGTGGCATTTGGGGGGGGGGGGGGGTGGTGAGCGTGGCACTTTCGACGGTGACTTGGTCAGCGTTCGCTGGTTGTGTACATGCGTTTTGGTCTACCACTGCCGTGTTTCGACGTATTCTGCCTTGTTTTAAAGCATTTAGTCCTTTGTTTTGGCATTTGTTAACAAACCGCCCATTCTTTTTCCTTTTCACTCTTCGTAAACAATCCATATTTCTCAAACGGAACTGTACAAAATAGGAAAAGCGAACAGCAGCTAGTGCAGGTATCGACAAATACCAGCTCTAACTGTATGGAGGCATTGGACCATAAATGGTTCCGCATATCGCGGTGTACCGAACGTTTTTAACACTCCAGACAAGTTAAAATAAAATGCTGTGTTTGAATTGACTGCACTGCAAAATAATGGCACACGATGGCCGCTTTCTCGATGAAATCTTTCAGCCTGGGTCGATCATTTTTTATTAGGGAAGGATGGCTTGAAAGTACCTTTTTCCATTAATATTATCGTTGGGCATTTCTAATAGGGTCTGTCAGGTTACTGTAACTCTACATATATGTTTGTCAGGCCTTAGGTAACTCGGACATTTGTTGAAACATGTTTAAAATGAATGTTCTCTCTCCCTTTACACATTGCCTCCTTCTTCCTTTGACGTCAGTTTAATATTTTGCCTGGACACAGCCGGAGGCACCTGTACATATACAAGTATTATTTTTCAACACATGGGATCCTTTTTGCGACAGAGTGGAGAACTGTCCAACTGCAAAGAGGGAGAGGGGGGCGGGTTCTGTACATTTAATATGGAATGTTTGTGCATATATCATAGATGTTTTAAACAAGAATAAGGCTCAAAAAGCCATGAAACAAATGTGGGCATACCAATACGTTTATATCGGTGTTCGACTGACTCGGTTGCTGTCAACCAGCATGAGGGTTTGATGTGAATGCAGTTTTGGATGAGACATCAGCTGACCCTTTCAATAAAAATGATTCGAAGTTTATTGAAGCCTATTTATTGGCTGGAGTAGTAAAGATTGTATGTCAAGGTGAGGAGATTAATTTAAACCATGGCACTGTAGACCTTTGTAGATTGACGCTTGTCTCAAGTCAGGGGTGTTGAATTTCCTTTATAGCAGTATCTCGTACTGATCGAGAAGTCAAGTTTTGCATGCTGTGTTCTCACACAAAAGGTATATCTGTTTGTATGGAGTCACTTTTAGAGTCTGTAGTTACAAAATTTATCGATTCTTTGCGGTGTCTAGCCACCTTACCTTAACATGGTTTTTAAAAATGGTTGTACTCTATGAGTATGGGTCATACGTGCAGTTGCTCAAAACTATTTAAAATCAGCACAAAGTATTTTAGCACACATACGCCAGTAGTATCAGTCGGGCCTATCAAAATTGTTATGACTGAGAAATTGTCTTTTTTTTTTTTTAGCAATACAGACCTTTTTCTGCACAGGTGGCGTAGACTGGTTCCAGGCACCTGTGCCAGGACAATCGTCAGATGTGTCGTTTGTAGAACTTGGCGAGGTGTAGTTGCTCATACAGACAACGAGCACGCTGAACATGCTCCTGTTGCCAAACGTAATGGCTTCTCCCAGAAATATGAGAAAAAACAGGACATAACGACTTGGCACACGGCGAAAAAGAACCCCTGTCAAAATAAGATAAATGTTGAAGCTACATTCATATAAATTGTGACTTAAATCCTTTTAAGAGCCATGCAAACAATATGTTAGCGACAGAGGATACACAATGGAGTGTACTTTGAATAATGCGATTAAATGGTGCTTAAGGAATGGCACTCAATGTTTGCATATGTTTGGATATACTTAAAGTAGCATGGCTTATGTTGTGAACCAGAAACGTCTTTTTGTAACATTCACACTTAACAAAAAAACAAAGAAGTCAGTTCATTTTTTCATAAAATTTTATTCTTTCCGCGTCCGCTGCACTAGGATTCCTTTAAAATTGCTGTAAGTGATAATCAGACCCACTTCAAGATAAGTTTTAGCTCCAAACAGGGCTGATTAAAAAGAAATCTTACCACATTGCTTTTATCAATTTTAAGATATACTACTCGGGGTTTAACTGTGTGTTTAGGTATTCATCACATTACTTACTGTTCGATACTTTGACCCCAGAGGGAGCTTATGATAATAATGATAATTGATATCAACCAAGTAATTGAAAGAAAACATAAGGCTTATTGCCACACAGATTCTCTAACAATAAGCGCAAATGCAAACACCTTATAGAAGGTTCATATATAAATAGTGATTCTAGAACAGATTTTACAGCAAAAATTCACTCAGAACTGTGAAACATTTCAAGCATCAGGTTTATAGTAAAAGCGTTAAATATGAAGAAGCTGTAAATATCTTATCGTTTTACAACATACCATACTGGTGAATATCGATATGACTTTTGGGATTTCATGCCCTGCGAATTTTTGTCACAAATGTATCTCCAGGATACAACAGTGTGGACTCCATATGAATTTGATAATTTACCGCTCGTTCTTGATGCAACTGTCCTAACATGACAGACAGTAAGAAGGAAAGAATACGAAAACGTTTCCAGTCTGGTGTCAGGGTCATTATAAGACCACAACACGGGGGATAGTGCTAATGCTATGGCTCTTATAACTCATAAAGGCATATTCATATCTGTGTATATTGATTACAATTACCAGGACCCAGAGCAGGTTATAGTGAATGCCATTCAGAAATGACATTAAGTTTGAGGAATTTCTAGAAGATATTTTTTCCTGATAATGAAAGTTCATCAGTCATATTTTTAGAATAAGTACATCATGCCCAAGTTAACAGGTACCTGCCATGGACAACTTGACTGATCATTCACAATACATTAATGTGGTAACATGTACTAAGATTCAGCAGTATTTACATGTTATATATATTCAAACGTATAAATTAGTGAACACCCCAAAACATCACATTGAGCAATTGCAAGCGCATTGATTCTTGATAGCGAGGAAGAAGATAATGGTCAACATAAAGAATCAAGATCAGGCTTGCTTTAACTGTGACATAACATCATACTACCGCCCTCCAAATACCTTTCTTTAGACACTATAACTGGCTATTTTAGGACAGAATTTAATAAACTCCATTTGAAATTCTTAAAACAGATTTTGGGAGTCAATTCGAAAGATTGTACTATTGCAGTATTAAGCAAAGTAGGAGCGTTGCCTTAAGCATAAAAAATTCTAAAAAGTGTTTGCAAAAACCAATTTCACATGACCCCAATGAATTGGAATAAGATGCGTACAGATGTTAATTGTGAACTAACGTCATCAGATAAATCCGAGCGGTTACGAGCTGTTAAAGGTACATTATATGAAATTGGCTGTGAAGATATTTGGTTGAATAGTGATGATAAATTTGGCGACATCTCTACAAAAATTATTTAAAATTTACCGAGAGAAAAATTTTAATTCAGTGGCATAATTATTTCACATTACAATCCAATCCAGCCAAGTCAGAATTTTTTGTGAACTTTCAAATGTTAGAACCAGAAGACAAATTTATAATGTTAATGACTGCTGAAGATCATGAAACATCGGCAGAAGTAATAAGAGCAAAATTATAAACATGTACATACACGAAATTATAGTCTCTTTTTAGGGTATTATCTTGAGTTTGGACAATTGTCATCTTTATTTTTTTATGTTTCAGTTTGTTAATTTCGAGTCATTTCACTGTGATGTTAATTTCAATTGTATTTGTTTGAAGTTGTAACTTGTGTACATATTTATGTTGTGACCTTTAAATTGCAGAATACTATTATTGTATATGGGGCACCAAGCAAGTTCGTGCATTCATTCATTCAGTCAGTCATTCATTTGTTATCAATATATAATATATACATGGGTCATAACATCATCAATATATCATACTTTTCATGGCATCATACTATCATCAATATGTCACAATTTATATGGGCCAGAGTATCATCAATATATCAAACTTTAAATGGGCCATAGCAAGATATCTGGTAGTAGATGACCTCTATAGATTGTTCAATACACCGAAAAGGCCAAGAAAAAAATGGGATTGCATAGACTGCCTGTGAAAATACTAGCAACAGACAGGTTCAAAAACAGGGTACTGTTTCCATGAATGTCTTTGGGTACAAATATGCTGTATTTCTCCTTCCATTAAGACCTGTCTATTCATCAGAAAGCCTGAATATAGAAGCATCAACGTAATTAGAGAAATTTTCACCGCGTTGCCTGCACTGAAGAAGTCAATAAAGCTGCCTCATCAAACAATGATTACAAGAGGGTTATACTACAAGAATGTGTACGTAAGCTGGCTCACGGTTGTATTGGTTGAAGAACTGGCATTCCCAAACAAACAGATTACAAACTTTGAATTGATGGAAGCGGCAAACATATAAAAATATATGTGTGTGTGTGTGTGTGTGTGTGTGTGTGTGTGTGTGTGTGTGTGTGTGTGTGTGTGTGTGTGTGTGTGTGTGAGTGTGTGTGTGAGTGTGAGTGTAATTTAAGAGGAATATCCATGCAAAATTTGATACTAAGAAAAAAAAAATGTTGGAATCAACAACATATATTTTGAAAATTTCGGAATTCAACCTTCTGTAGAGCTACTTTACTATATGAAAGCGATGTAGGGTCCCACTATAACAATGAACAAACACATCTCATTGACATGTATTTAAAAAAAATTATAATTATAAATAAGCCTACATTAATACAATGCCAGGAGATGAATTAGACCGTACTAAAGCTTGTATCGGTTCTGTGACATCAAACATGGTGACCGTAAAATCTCAAATATTGCAAAACTGACCAGTTCCCAAGACGGTACTGCTGAACTTAACGTGGATTTTTAACTTTCTGAAAATGCCAGACGTGTATCTATTCTCAAGAGCAGAGTCAAATTGGGACCCAACCAAGCTGTGCTCACCAAATTTGAATTTTATGTAGCTGATGGTTTTGGAGAAGTAAAAAATGTGAGTGACCATTGCAATACCTATTGACTTACAATGGCTTTGTATGCACTAACTGATAAGCAACAAAACTGAAAAATTCGTTAAAAAGCAAGGATCAGCAGCATCAGTGCCCGGGATAAAAATTTTTTGATCCTTCCACAAGGCACGTTTGTGTCAAATTTCAGTATAGCCCGAGGGACGATTTTAAAGAAGAACTCACAAATGGCAAAAACACACAACCAGAAGTTTTACTGTGCAGTATCGAAGCAATCGGCCAAGCGAGTTTGGAAAAGAAGGGATTTCTTTAAGATTTGGCAAATGATTGAACAAAATTTCTTCCAGAAGTCCAAATATTCTCTGCAGCATGATTATTTGAAGAAACTTGGCAGGTACTCTTCCAAAGTATATCCTTGAGGGGAGGAGAATCTGGCGAACGGTTTTGGAGAAGACAATATGTAAATTAGTTAATGAACCGACAACGGACGAAGAACGACGGACAGAGGATCATAGCAAATGCTCAGCTGACAACCAGGTCAGCTGAGCTAAGAAATGATGAATGTACATACCAGATGAGTGTCCGACACTGTTATACCTTGGCTGCTGACCAAGTAAAGGCTGGTTGTGGTCACATTCAATGGTATCGTCTTGCCCAACATGCGACATTTCTTGATCCATCCAAAATTGTAGAAAGTTGCGGCAGATTCTCCACCGCAATGTTAAGAAGCTGCTGGTTCTCTATCGGTGTCCGTTTTAACCAGGTAAATGCAACGAACGTTTAAACAAGTGCACGTCGACGTATGATGTGTTCCTTATCTGTTATTCCCCATGTTGAATAAAGTTTCAGTGCGTTTCGAAGCGTACGGTGCACAACACACTTACATTACTGTCGCCGACGCCTGTTTTGTGCTGATACTTACGCTTTCGTTTTCATGACCGGAACGAGTGAAAATGGCAACGTAATAGCTGGTGTACCGATGCAACCGCAATAAAGGCGTGGCACCTGATAACCAACTTGGGCAACTTTGTGAAGCCACCACTGGGTACCCATGAAGAGCGAAGTGCGGTAAACAGATAAGGAACACATACATGTATGGTTTTACCATATTCAAGGAAGGAATATGTACTTTATTCACATGTATACGGAGTGGTATGAGTAACGTTGGTCGTGGGATACTGGTCTTGTGGTATTACTACACAAGCAGCATATAAATATATACAAGAAACCATAAAAATAAGAGGAAAGTTGTAAACATGTACATACATGAAATTATAGTCTCTTTTTAGCGTATTGTCTTGAGTTTGGACAATTGTCATTTTTTTATGTTTCAGTTTGTTAAATTCGTGTCATTTCACTGTGATGTTAATTTCAATTGTATTTGTTTGAAGTTGTAACTTGTGTACATACATATGTTGTGACCTTTAAATTGCAGAATACTATTATTGTATATGGGGCACCAAGAAAGTTCGTGCATTCATTCATTCATTCAGTCATTCATTCGTTATCAATATATAATATATACATGGGCCACAACATCATCAATATATCATACTTGTCATGGCATCATACTATCATCAATATGTCACAATTTATATGGGCCAGAGTATCATCAATATATCAAACTTTAAATGGGCCATAGCAGATATCTGGTAGTAGATGACCTATATAGATTGTCTCAATACACCGAAAAGGCTAAGAAAAAAAAATGGGATTGCATATACTTCCTGTGAAAATACTAGCAGCAGACAGGTTCAAAAACAGGGTACTGTTTCCATGAATGTCTTTGGGTACAAATATGCTGTATTTCTCCTTCCATTAAGACCTGTCTATTCATCAGAAAGCCTGAATATAGAAGCATCAACGTAATTAGAGAAATTTTCACCGCGTTGCCTGCACTGAAGAAGTCAATAAAGCTGCCTCATCAAACAATGATTACAAGAGGGTTATACTACAAGAATGTGTACGTAAGCTGGCTCATGGTTGTATTGGTTGAAGAACTGGCATTCCCAACAAACAGATTACAAACTTTGAAATGATGGAAGCGGCAAACATATAAAATTGTGTGTGTGTGTGTGTGTGTGTGTGTGTGCGTGCGTGCGTGCGTGCGTGCGTGTGTGTGTGTGTGTGTGTGTGTGTGTGTGTGTGTGTGTGTGATTTAAGAGGAATATCCATGCGTAATTAGGAACTGAGAAAAAAATGTTGGAATCAACAACATATATTTTGAAAATTTCGGAATTCAACCTTCTGTAGAGCTACTTAACAAAATGAAAGCGATGTAGGGCCCTACTATAACAACGAACAAGCACATCTCATTGACATGTATTTGAAAAAAAAACAAATAATTATAAATAAGCCTACATTAATACAATGCCAGGAGAGGACTTTGACCGTACTAAAGCTTGTATCGGTTCTGTGACATCAAACATGGTGACCGTAAAATCTCAAATATTGCAAAACTGACCAGTTTCCAAGACGCCACTGCTAAATTTAACGTGGATTCTTAATTTTATGAACATTCCAGACGTCTATCTATCCTCAAGAGCAGAGTCAAATTGGGACCCAACCAAGCTAGTGCTCACCAAATTTGAATTTAATGTAGCTGATGGTTTTGGAGAAGTCAAAAATGTGAGTGACCATTGCAATACCTATTGACTTACAATGGCTTTGTATGCACTAACTGATAAGCAACAAAACTAAAAAAATCGTTAAAAAGCAAGGATCAGCAGCATCAGTGCCCGGGGAAAAAGTTTTTTGATCCCTCCACAAGGCACGTTTGTGTCAAATTTCAGCATCGCCCGAGGGACGATTTTATAGAAGAACTCACAAATAGCAAAATCACACAACAATTAATCAAAAAGTAGAAGAATTACAGCACCACGTGTTGAGCAATTTTAAGTCTATTCGGTCTGCAGAATTTTCCCTGTGCAGTATCGAAGCAATCGGCCTAGCGAGTTTGGAAAAGAGGGGGTTTCTTTAAGATTTGGCTAATGATTGAACAAAATTTCTTCCAGAAGTCCAAATATTCTCTGCAGCATGATCATTTGAAGAAACTTGGCAGATACTCTTCCAAAGTATATCCTTGAGGGGAGGAGAATCTGGCGAACGGTTTTGGAGAAGACAATATGTAAATTAGTTAATGAACCGACAACGGACGAAGAACGACGGAGAGAGGACCATAGCAAATGCTCAGCTGACTACCAGGTCAGCTGAGCTAAGAAATGACGAATGCACATACCAGATGAGTGTCCGACCCTGTTATACCTTGGCTGCTGACCAAGTAAAGGCTGCTTGGGGTCACATTGAATGGTATCGTCTTGTCCATCATGCGACGTTCCTTGATCCATCGAAAATTGTGGAAAGTTGTGGCAGATTCTCCACTGCAATGTTAAGAAGCTCCTGGTTCTCTATCGGTGTCCGTTTAACCAGGTAAATGCAACGAACGTGTAAACAAGTGCACGTTGACGTATGATGTAAGCTCAAATATTCGATGAAATTATCCCGAAAAAAAAAAAAACATTTTGGAACGTGGTCATGCGCCAGAGCTTTTTGAACCTCTTGAGCTATAATCTATCCTCAGCTTGTCGATGTGTGTATATTTTCTTGACATATTTACGCGACA
The DNA here is from genome assembly GCA_964020975.1 of Hermodice carunculata. Taxonomy (NCBI): domain Eukaryota; kingdom Metazoa; phylum Annelida; class Polychaeta; order Eunicida; family Amphinomidae; genus Hermodice; species Hermodice carunculata. Next base: position 13,240,160 of record OZ026615.1, on the reverse strand, counting down.
TCTATTTGGGTCCCCTTGAAATCAAGAATATGGTGACCTGCAAACACACATGCCAAAATTTTTTTCGTGATCACACCGCTCAAAAACCAGCTACAATTTCAACTTTAGCATGCTTCGTTTTTCGCCAAAAAATCCTGTCAACACATTTTTTTTCCAAAACATTTTGCAGGAATATCGTACCGGTAGATGAAACGTGTCAACAATCTGTGTTTGTTGCCCTCAGAATTCACTTAAGAGGGCCAATGACTGTATTGGAAAAGAGTGTATGCCGCAATTGTGAATCGATTATTGAAAGACGCTACTTCTCATGTTGGCAATGACAGACAGATAAATGCATGCTCCATATAGGGCAGACGGCCCTATGTGCTGCACAAATTTTACAATGCACGCTGTTTAAGTTCGCAAGAAAGGTGGGAGAAAATATTCTCAAAAGACTTAAATTTAAAAAATATCATAAAATGTAGGTCGTTATATTTGGTGCACAGTGCAATGTATTTAGGTGTGTGTGTGTGTGTATTTATTTACATATATATACATACATATATATATATATATACTATATATATACTACTACTACTAATAATAATAATAATAATCATAATTGCATTGATCAATTACATATAACTCTTAAAATTAAATCAATATCGAGATATAACCAGAATCAATGAATATTTACATCTTCCTTGTTTTGAAACATATTTTCACCAAATTTTTGTGAAAATGTGTATGCTTATACAACACCGATTCAGAAACCAGATTCTAAAAGAAAAGAAAAAGGATCAAATGTTTGCAGCATCCCTTTCAATCACAAAATTATTAATTCACTGAACATTCAGTCCTTTTTCGAATTGAAATTTGTTCGAAACATGATTCCCAAGGAAGGCAAAATAAAAGATCTCCGTGTTATTTCCTAGAAATGTGGCAATAATAATGGACGTAGTATCATAAATTAGAAGAAATTTCTGGCTTCAATAACTCTTGAGGATATCGCAGCTAATCAAAATTGTGACTTTATGTCTAAAACTAAATATTCTAATTTTGTTGATACATACCGTAAACATGTATTTACAGGTAATTTGGATGTAATACAAATTCCGTTTTAAAAGCATTCATGAAAAGAAGGTAAAAAATTTCGGATATGTCCTAAGTTGAGCATTAATTGACAGTGTTTTCCAGGATATATCTAATGCTTTTGATTCCTATTTTATGGAATGAGCAATGAAAGAAAAAGTAGTATTTCAGAAATTTGAAGGGTGGTTATCAAACTTGGAAAGAGAGTTTAGAAATAGAATTTATTGTTAACAAATCCCACATTGAGAATATCAGTATGTTTAATGTAAAGCAGCTGAAGCTTTCAAAAGCAGTCAGAGGACTAAAGAAAGATTTGTAATCACTAACATCGATAAGGCAGATAACAATTTTGGGATCATCTGCAAAAAAATATATTACCTGGATGTTTTGAAAAATAAACTTGGCATAACCAATATTTCAGACATGAGAGGAAATGGGCATATAAATTACATAAATAATCCATTGATAATTTGATAGACACACATAAGGATGAAATAAAAAGAAATGAAAATATCAAAATAGGAGCCCTCTATTCCACTTTTGCTCTGGATGCCCAAATTACAAAAATAAATAAATGAATAAATAAATAAATGAAGGAAGGAAGGAAGAAAGGAAGGAAAGGGAAAAAAAATAAAGAAATAAATAAACAAACAAACAAACAAACAAACAAACAAATAAATAAATAAATAAATAAATAAATAAATAAATAAATAAATAAATAAATAAATAAATAAATAAATAAATAAATAAATAAATAAATAAAGATTCATAGCTGGTGCTTCAAAATAGAAACTGTAAAATAAATTGCTTTGAATAACAATTCTTCCGAGTTTGTATCTAAAATCAAAAATTTAAAATCAATAAATAGCAAATGTTTTGATTTTTCTACACTGTACACAAATCCACCCATAGATAACGTCAAAAATTCTCTATCAAAATTAATCAGCAAAATAGTTGAACATAATGGCAAACGATACATAAATATTAATTCATATTCGAAGAAAGCATATTGGTCGTATAATAAATATTAATAAAGTAACATTTAATTTTACACTGTAATAACTTTGATAGATGCTATAAAATTTCTTTTGGATAATACTTTTGTTCAATTTGGAGCGTTTTTCAACAAATAAAAGGCATTCCAATAGGTAGCAACTGCTCTTTGTTATTTGCTGGTTTATTTTAAAATCTGGCTTGAATCCAATTACATGGATGAATGATGAAAAAAAAATCATTTGGCTACAAAATTATCAAACAATGCAGGCTTTATTGATGGCATTCCTTGTATAAATGTGCAAACTTTTAATGAAAGTACTTATGAAATCTACCCAAAAGTTATCCCTCTGGAAGGTAACAATTCAGATTATTTTACACATGTGTTCCTTGATTTGGATATTCGGGTCTCGAATGATAGGTTTAGCATTACAGTCGGTCACAAAACTGATGAGCTTAACTTTGAAGTATTCAATTATCCTTTCCCTGACAGTAATATTTCAGAAACTATTGGATATAATACTTTTTGTCACAAATTTTGAGATTTGGTCGTATCTGTTTTAAAAATTCAGGGCTTTGCATCCAGAACTAAATTCATTTACAACAAACTTGAGTCAAGAATATATACAAGCATTTATTTTCGATCAAATACTTCTACAAATTTTGCTGTAAATATCCAGAGATATCCAAAACATGTTTCAGAGCCTGTACCCGTACATGTCTTGCTGAGTAACGGCTCCATCCCTACGCTAAATATCCAGCAAACCACATAATAATGAATACATATTGATGTGTCGAATGATGCATAAGTGAAGTTTTGCATATAAATGCCAAGCTTTAATATGAATAAAGAATACCTGTAAAAATGTACATTATTACTTAATTTGTATTATATAAGTTCAGGTAAGAATAATTTGACCTGCCCTTGAACTAGTATGTACCCTTTCTAGCGGGATAGCTACCCTAAGTTGAATCACCTGTCAGTGTATAACTGAAGTAGATATAAAAACTCGGGCATTATAATTAGTCTATATGATAAACAACTAAGCAGTTACAGCAAGGCTACCTGTATAAATCTAGGGAATTCCTAACAAGTACGATAACAATGAACATCCTGCACCAGAAATTAAAAAAAAAAAAAAAAAAAAACGATGATGACAAATACTCCTCATTTTGAAAGTCTCCAACCAATAAAACACTATTTTGCTGCCAACCCTGAGTTAATGTTTCGACACAACGAGTCAAGTTTGTGACATTTGAGTCACAACTGTCAATTTTGAGTAATTTTGGACATTGAGTAAATGTGCACTTAGACATGTCAGAATAGAATTAAAGTCATAAACATTTCAGTCAAAAAATGTAATCAAAATATATTGTTCTTGACCCGACTTTAAGTACAATTATGCATCTTTTTGTAAAATGGATATCATTAAATGCATATCATGAAATTTTGTGCTATGTATTTAAATCAAACTTGTTTTAAAATATCACTAAATGCGTTTCTTCACATGTGGAAAACCATTGGACCACATGATGGCGAAAGCATCCAGCCGTTGCCTAGCAGCTGAGGGGACCAGTGCAGGTCTGCAGTTAATATAATTGAATATGAATACTTCTTATATGGTGTGTGGACACTCCATAGGAATGGGGGGGGGGCGCACACCAAAATTGGCTCACTCTGGCCTTGGCTATGACCTTTGCCCCCAATGAAGTTATAACTGGCCATAATTGCTATGTCTTAAAACCTACTGCGACCAAATATTGTGTGTGTATACCTCTTAGTAAAGGTGTGCGTTGTGCATCGAACATGGCGTACTGTGGCCTTAACCTTGACCATGACCCCTTGAAAATTTAAGCTTGTGTTCGACATATTTCCCATAGCAAAACCGTCCATCCACACTTGTTATTCGTTGCAATAACTTAACAATGCCGAGAGTGTGCGGAACCCTCTTATCTATTCTCTGGCGGGGGACCATGTATTGCATCTAAGCAATACTTGAATTTGTTTTGATGAGGACCTAAGCAGAAAATTTAAAAAGTTAAGGGGGGGGGGGCAACGGTTACGTATGATTAGGAGCGGGGTGGTCTTTTGTCAAACTGAGAAATGGACCCAAACGTATCGTCCTTTAATACGGAAATGAAAAGGCTAAGAAATGGCTGGGCATTGTTCCCAGTCAGTTCCTAGGCAGCTGGGAATTGGCTAGCGCCATATGGAATACTTATAACCGGCCATGTATGCTTGACCGGCTGGGAACACTTCCCAGTCGACTGGACTTTGGCTGCTACGTTCATGACTGATTTTGTCAAAAGTTAGAACCAAATGCAGCTAGTTCGCAGCCAAACATCCCCAGCTAGTTCACCACCAATTCCCAGCTAGTTTCCAGCCAATTTCCAACCAACTTATTAGCTGAAAACTGACTGGAAATTAGCTTGGGACATTTAGTCTTCTCAGTTAGGTCAAGCACCAAGACTAAATCGACTAGGAAATATATGGAATCATGTATGAATTGGCTGGTTGCAATTGCCCGCACATGCACAATGACGGCTGGGAACTGACCGGTTGCAATCAGCCGCGCATAGGCCTATGCACATTAATGGCTGTGAACTGACTGTGAAGTGTTTCCACCCAGGTCCTAGCCGGCTTGAAAGGGCCTTGAAAGTGGCTGGCACCATTGGAAAAAGGTCATAACTGCTTATGCTTGTTGAAAACAACCAACAGCAGATGAGAACAAATACCAGCTACATGTAGTTGGAAATGGTTGCTAGTACTGCACTCATGATTTATGTGGGGTTTTTTTCTTTCTGCTTTTTTTTGGGGGGGGGGTGTTTTTTGCTTTTGTTTTTTTTTTTTTGTTTTTTTTTTTCCTTTTTTGTTTTTTTTATGTTTTTTGTTTGTGCTTTGTTTTGTTTATTTGTTTGTTTATTTGTTTGTTTGTTTGTTTTTTTGTTTGTTTGTTTTTTAATTGGGATCATATCCAGCTATTCCCCAGCCAAGTATTCCCAGCAAGTTCCATTCGGTACCCAGAGTTGGATGGGAAAGGTCTGGGAACTTGATGGGAACCTGTTGTCCTCTTGGTAAAGGAGGGCTGGTCACAATAGCCCATACAAGCACAATGGTGACTCGGAACAGACCAGTTGCGATCGCTCATGCCTGTGCAAAATGATGACCGGGAACTGACTGCGAAGTGCCCCCAACAGTTCTTAGTCGGCTGAGAAATGGCTGGCGCCGTATAGAATACTCGTAATTGCCCACGAACACTTGCCTGGCTGGGAACGAAATTAGCCGATAACCAGAAGAGGTATACTGCCACCAAATTTGAGGGGCAGACAGTCAAAAAGAGTTTACGCTTCACCAGACAAGAACGAGATGAAAACATATCATGAAGGAAATCAAATCCAAAGCTAATGACTGTCTTGTCTGGGGAGTATCTGTACATCAGGCCTGTGTATGGTGATGTGCACATCAGAATAACAAGGCTGAGTCCGATGCATTTAACTATTTCAGTGCCAATCACGGTTTAAGTGGATCTACTTAAGTCAAGCTTGTCTAAATTATCATTAGGATGTCAGATTCGTATTCCTCGTAAAAAGACCTTTCATTCAAGTACGAGCATGCCTTTAGTTCAGGAGAAATAGCTCAAGTCAACAAACAGCTTTTCTCGGCGCGCATTGAGCGCAATCCGCTTCATGCTAGCCGAGAAAAACTGTTGACTTTGGCGTTTAAAGAGGTAAAAATTTCATTATTTATGAAGTGAACAATATACAAAAATAATCCTATGGATCAGGACTTTTTTCAGAGTTACTATGACGTCCATGGGTGTACCACTTAGTTGCCATAATAACCATTACCATTGAGATGTTTTAAAGCTTCAAACCAAAACTACATCCCTACGCCATTCAAATGATTACTTTTCTGCTCTCTTGGAGTTTAACTTGGCGTTCCCTTGGACTTAAAATGTGACCATTATAGCATCATGCACTTTATATACATGATCGTCATAGCAACATACATGTAACTGTCATCCTGAGAACTACAAGGTAGTTTTCGGCTGAAATATTGCCGGGTGGGTATTTTTGTGATTTTGTTTTTGTTTTTGTGTTTATGTTTGTTGGTTTTAACTGTTGGGAGGGTGTTGCGCTGTTGCAACTGTTTATGTAAGTTGATTTTATGTGATGATTTGGACCAAAATAGCAAAACTAGGAATGTGACTTAATTGTGTATTTTTTTATTATATTTGGAACAATCCATGCTAATATGGACATGACCGGTGGGAAATGAAAGTACTGGACTGCATGTGCACTGTTTTCTGAAGCTAATCTGTAATTATCTATATTTATTTTTATTTTTGGACTCTTTCCAGATTTAAAGCTAATTTTAACATTTTACAAAAAAAATCCATGTGGACGGGACATTGTAAAACTCATTCATTTTGACAGATTTATACAATGGAAACTGATCATATATCTGTCCTTGTCTTGCTCTTTTCTTTCTTTTCTTTTTTTGTCTCTCTTTGCATGTTTGCCGTACTTCCCTCATATCTTTCTTCAACACTCTCCCTCCCTCTTTCCCTTCCTTTCATCTTCCCTTCCTCACTGCTTGCTCAATGTCTATGTCCCCTTGAACACACACCTAGCGCGAGCCAGAAAGTGACCTACCATTGAAATTAGGCACCTGACTTGGAAAAGTCATGATGATTAAACAAAATTGCAAATGAGGGGCAATCAAAATTTTAAAAGCTCCATATCTTCTAAAGTATTGGAGGAAGACATAAAGTTGTAACTGTTTAAGACAACAGGCAAATCCAATAGCATTCAAACAAAACTTGGTTAAATTTAATGTATGCTAAATTCACCAAATTTCTCCCCAATCCACATAGAGGGCTTTAACTGTTTGCTGTATGATGTACTATTGCTTGACCTCTGTGGTGCCACGCAACCATTTGGCGTTCATAATTAATTAGCTTGAACCTGTCTCACAGGCAGCTTTCTATCCATGTATGCTTGGAAGGTTTGGGACTCCCAACAACTGTATAATGAGGGTCTCAATTAAATACAGAGTATCTCTTTCTGTTCATGCAGGAACAGATTGACTCCATGCTGCCATATGTACCAGGCAGGCTATAGTTTACACTAGTGCAGAACAGACCTGTCACTGCACCATACTGAAACTGGTCTCCTAGCTGACCTGTTTTTGCGAGAGGCAACATCAGTCTGCTGAGCTTATCCGTCCCAAGGGAACACAGGATCCAGACTTCTAGGCAGAACAAGCCTGAGTGTACCCTCTGTTAAAAATAGACTACATACAGAGCTGAGTCGGCTAGACCAAGGAGGCTAGAATTTGTGTCATCTCAGTTGACACTTTCATGTCTTTGTTCTCTTGTAACCAGTGAGATGAAGCCTGTTCTTCAGTATCTGACATAAGGTTCAAATTCAATAAACAAAAAAGCTATTGAAATCATAGGCCTCTATTGAAAGCTTCTCTACATAAATGAAAAGGCCTCTCACTAAGAAATAGGCCTATCCATATTGAAAGCTAAGATCCATTATATGCCCCAAACAAAACCAAAAATGCAAAAGGCCTATGATGTATATATATATATATATATATATATATATATATATATATATATATATATATGTGTGTGTGTGTGTGTGTGTGTGTGTGTGTGTGTATTTATATATATATATATATATATATATATATATATATATATGCCTATGTACATCTTTAATCTTAAGACATGCTGATCTTTTGCAATTTACGATATACCACCGTCACCCACCCCCCACTCCCACATAATTCACCGCTGAGGTCAGGTCTGTCCTGCCTCGCAACTGTACCATTTTTCAGATCAGGGAACATTGAATGCTCATCTGACCGGGAAGAGCTTATTTCACAGGGATGTGGTCTCATGGATTATTTAATATATGGTTTTCTAATGCTCATCAGAAACATGAATGCATAGTGATAAGATTGAAAGCAACTGGGAGTACATCCAAAGAACGACAACATACGTTCAATTTATGTATTTGTGCATTAATGACTCCCATCATTGATGCACAAATGCAATATCACCCCATGTTCAAACTTACCCGTGTGCTGGCAGCAATGGATAATCATGTGCAATTTGGAAGTCCTACCTTAGTTCTTGAGTTATTGTTACCCAGAAAGCATCCGCACGCACGGACTGAAGAATGTACGCACAGACGGATGTTATTGTCATTCCTGGTTTAACGTTATCGGAAGCTGTTCACTTCATAGGCTTATGCCTAGGCCTACTATTTCAAACAATGCCAAAAATTAGATGACGGTCGACTGCCTTTTTCTGCATAACGTCTGTTCCCTACTAGTGCTCTTTCACGTACAGGTACATGTACATATATTGTCCTCCCCTGTCTCTCTCTTACCTCCCATATCCCTTTTGATCTTTTGAGTGTGTGTTTCGTTCATGGTAGAGGTAGTTCCTATCAATTTCGGTGGGACATTTAACCACCTTTCTGTGTATGGCTAAAGATTAGAAAAGATAGTATTTTCTGCACATTATAGTTTGGACATATTTAAAGATTTTTTCTTGGCCATGTTCGCATATATATGTATATATATATATATATATATATATATATATATATATATATATATATATATATATATATATATATATATGTATATATATGTGTGTATATATATATATTTATATATATATATATGTATATATATGTGTGTGTGTATATATATATATTTATATATATGTATATATATATATTTATATATATGTATATATATAAATATATATATAACGTTTGAGGTCAGACTAAGAGCCAACCACTTTGGTAGACCTTTAACACAATATTCTTCGGGTTAGAATATATCTTATCACACACAGTCATTTCAAACAGAACCAACAGTATCTCATATTTTTAAAAAGGGCTTTGGAAATTTTTATGCATCATAGAAATTTTATTGAAATTTTAAAAAAATATCAAATCTAAAAAGGTGCAAAATATTAACTAAATGCTTTATGAAAAATTTGAGACACGGTTTGATAGCCAATAATATGCTTTCTCTATATTGATCAAAACCATATGTTTTTTGTGCTCAAAATATGAAAAATTTAATTGTAATTCCAAAACTAATTAATGTTTAATGACTGAACAGTTACAAAAGATCTGTCGCTGGTTTTGCATTTATCAAGATGTCTTCTTTCAATATATATATATATATATATATATATATATATATATATATATATATATATATATATATATATATATATATATATATATATATATATATATATATATGGCCTTTAAAAAAAGTGCGGTACAGTATTTGGGGAGGCTTGACGAAACAAATATTGATGAAAACTTGACTGCATTGGTCTCTGACTTCACTGGCTGATCACATAAAATCTACACTTTCATAAGAATTTAATTTATTTAAAAACAAACTTTTTGTATGGTTCTCAGGTCATACTATATTATGTGTCACCACCACACCCAGTTTACATTCTGATGGAATAAATCACGATACCTTCTTCCATGTTACAGAACTTTATAAAATATCAAAAAATGCCAAGCCAAGCTTTCATTTAACACATCGCAGTGATTATTCTAACCCCCATACGTAACCTATTTCTGAGTTAAATTGTTTCCTGATATTTTCTAGCCTGTGGCAATTTATTGAGTCTCTACTCAGTTAGTTCAATCAGTCACCTTTGAGTGATTTCTAAGTTATTTTAAATGAATTATTCATTCCAATTTTTCCGCAATCTTAAAAATCTCGCTCCCAAAAACCGGTTGGCTGATTGCTTTGAAATGCAAGAGGCCATTTCTGGGACCCTATACCAGAAATTTCTCAACAATGAATTGTTTAAATTCGTTCAGCAGTTGTCAGTCATCTGAGCTTATAGGATGGGTGGTGGTCCGTCGTCTGTCCGTCTGTTCGTCTGTCCACATTTGACATTTTTGACTTCTCCGAAACCGTCAGCCAGATTCACTTCAAACTTGTTGGGAATGTACATCAGAATGACGGAAATTATGAGCCAAAATGTGTTTGAACATATAAAATTTCATATCTCGAAAATTAATTGATTTAGACATGCCAAAATTAAAGGATACATAGGCCATGTCCAAAAATATTATGTTGCGTAACATCAGTGACCTGAAAGTTAAAGAGGTGATTTAAAATGGCAGGGTGTGGCTTGGACATCAATGGCAAAGAGAGTTGAGCAACCGGATCAGAATGGCACTTCATTACGTTGTACAAAAACCGCACTTGGTGACCTACTTTTAGAGTAACCTTGACCTAATCATTATGGACATTGGCGCTCATCCAAATTTATTGTTTTTCTTCAATAATTCGAAAGGTTTTACCCGGATTTGAACAAACAGACCATGTGTTAAAAACTGGATGTGAGGCCAGTTTTTAAATTCGAGTTAAAGGTCAAGGTCAAATTTCTAGTCGGAATACAGGGGGTCATCTTATGAATACTCTGCACTCCACTGTTTTTTCAAATTACGCCAATATAACTTTTAGGACTTATAAAGTGTGTGAAAATCTATGGGGACGTCAATGTAGGTGGCGTCATCTATAGTACTATGCAATATACGGGTCAAACTGTGACAATCTTGTGACCGTTCCAGCTTTCTTATTTTTTTTTTGATCTTCTGAAGAGGTCAAAGTCTCAGTTACTTATGATACTAGTGGTGCCATCTGTTCTTTGACGGAAAGATACAAAATTATGTACACGTATCTCGAAAAAAAAAATGATTGAATTCGACATGCCACATTTATATTATAAATAGATCATGGCCATTGCTAATACGTTTTATAAGATCGATTACCTTCATCTAGTTTTGTTAGATCATACGACCTGTGAAATTGAAAGACGTAATTTTGTAATGGCAAGGTGTAGCTTGGACATGGCATGAAACATGTCTTGTTTGTACACCGTGAAAAACAAAAACGGTATTTTCACGCGAAAAATTTAAGTACATATACATATTCACATACATAATTTCTACATTCTAGGTTTGTCCAGGTTTGTCTTTTCATTCAAAAACTCCAACTAGAGTTGTGGCGCCAACACTTTCTTAATCCACTCCCGGCACTGGACCCTTCATTCTGCCCAGGGACGCGTACGACCCTTGTCTGCCATCTGTAGACCAGTCACTAAATTATCTGAATGTCTTTAACCGTCATTGATACTGATACGGTAGTTATACTGATGATCTGCTTGACGAGGTAAGCTGTGATTCCATTGCTGATGATCAGTTGGAGCAACTAAGCCCCGATTACATTGCTGGTCCTCATGCACTTGCTGGTTAATGTTTGTATCAACAGGTTTGCTTGGGTCACCAGATTGGCAGCCCTTCTTGTCCCATTCTTGTCTCTCTCCAGAACCAAATATTACAAAACTCAAAAGTGCCACGACCTCCATTCCTGCAGCCATCAGGAATACATTTCTCCACTTCAGACTGCTTGGCTAAAAATCGTAAATATATGTTCTTAAAAAAGTGATATGACTTTTTTTTCCTGAAAGGTAATGCACAGATACATTTGAGGGGAACATTAATGGCAAGCGTATTTTTACTCTCCGTACTTTAAATATGATACGCACATGGATGTGTCGACATTTTTCAAGTACAATCAACCAAACTTCATGTTGTGATGCTTTCCTTATTCACTCATGGCCCATGCACTGTGTCATGTTGCATTCACAATTCCATGGCGTTGGTTTTCTTTGCATCATGCAAGGCAGGTGGCAGAACTGTCTTGCTGAGATTGGCTCTGTGAATGTTATGACCATATTTTTTTGACAACCATGGAAATTGAAATTCTATTTCCTCACAATTCTACAAATCTTTAAAGGCCTTTCCATTGTCAGAATTGTACCATCACGAAATTTTCCACTGTAAAAAAAAAAAAAAGAAAATTAAACGTTTTGTCTTACCCTCCCCTGAGTCAGTTGTCCCACCAAAAGAAGGCCTACGAACCCAGATGCTGCAACCAACATGTTTGCAATACCCGTAATGGTGCCTGTAGTATAAACAAAACAGAAATTTGTTATTTCACCGAAACTATTTCATGGTTTCACAATGTCAAATAATACATGTATATATTAAAGACAAGGTATAACCGGCTAAATTAAATTGTATTACATTTTCAATCCAAAGAACTGTAAGGGTAATCGTTGCATTCCTTAGGAAATAACATGGTCTGGAGAGGCATTGAGGTTACACATCGAACTCTATCATCAATGTGAATCATAAGGACAAGATAAAGCTCTGCTCAAAAATACCACTTATATATATATAACTATATATATATATATATATATATATATATATATATATATATATATATATATATATATATATATATATATATATATATATGCAAAACAGCCCTATCTTTTTTATCTATTAGCTTTCCTTCCCTTGCTTTATTTCAAATTCATCCATAAAGTTACAACAGTTTAAGCTAAGAATGAACTAGTTATCAACATATTACATTTTATTTTTGTATTTGTAAAGTTTCTGTCTGCAATTCGCTGTTCAACTTTCAGAATGGAACGAAGAGACAAAGCATGGAGGAAAGAAAAAAACAAAAAAGGACGGAAAGAAAGAAAGGAAGCATTTTTGTTTATCTTCTCTGCCCACTTTAAAGGTTTTTAACAAATTTCATAATTCATCTCTTAGGGTTCCAGATATATGCTCCCGGACGGATGGACAGGGCCCCTATGCCAACTAACTCTATGCCCCCTATGCCACCTTGGGTGGCGGGGGACAATCAAAAGGAATGCATGCATCAACAGGAAAGTACTAAAATTAAAAAATTTATCAAAATCAGGGATCGAAGGTGACATCGCCTGGTACTCTACTTTGTAAAACTTTAAAACATTTCCACCAAGTGTCAGCGTTTTCTTAGGGACGGATTTTGTAAAGAATTCGAAGACGAAATATAGCGAAAAAAAACCACACAAATCATTTTAAAATAGCAAAAATTTTGAATGACCATTGTAATCCCCACTCGCTTGCCCGACAGAAATCAAGGATCCAGCATAATGCCACCTGATGAACAACTTTGAACCTTCCACAAGGAACAGGTCCGTCAAGTTTCAATCTGAAGGGCCGTTTGTAGAAAAAAGTAGTAAAGATCAAAACACACCAATTCGTCGAAAAAAGTAAAATTTCAGCACCACCTGCTGAACAAAAATTAATGTCTAGGGGTCCCCGGAAGTGTCCCTATGCTATTTCGAAGCACTTGTTTAAGTAGGTTAAGAGAAGATAATTTAAGATTTTCCAGCACAAAATGAACAAAACACTTCCTAAAGGTCCAAACATCAGTGAACCGTGACCTTCTGAAACAAAAGTAAAATTACAGTGCCACCTGTTGGACAAAATTAATGTAAAGGGGTCCCCGGAAGTATCCCTATGCTATTTCGACGCAATTGGTTAAATAGTTTCACAGATTATTTATGATTTTCTCCGAACACCCAACCCCCACCCCCTCACACCCCCCCCCAAAAAAACAAAAAGAAATGACCTATGACAAACAGTACAAAGTAAAGTAAGCCTAGCTTGATTGAATATGAGATTGGAACAATCCCCATTGACTTACACGTTTATCAATAGAAATGAATGCATTAACCGAAAGGTTACCAGAATTTTTAAAAATTCATGAAACATCAGTAACCCAGGGTATGACCATCCAGCGAACATATTTGTTTAACCCTCCCACAAGTTACATTTCCACTAAGTGTTAGACCAGTTTGAGTCTCAGTTTTGAAGAAGTCTAAAATTGTGAAAACACACAAAAAATCGTCAAAAATTGAAAACAAAATGCAGCGCTAACTATTGAACAAATTAATTTCCATTGAACAAATTAATTTCTGAGGAAAGAGTCCCTGTGTAATTTCAAAGCAATTGGCTGAGCGGTTTTGGAGATTTTTTTCAGATTTTGCCCCCCCCCCCAAAAAAAAACACAAAAAAAACATTATTTTTTTTCTAAAAAAATCACTGGAGCATAACCAATTGAACCAGCTTGGGAGAGAACCCACTAAGGTACATCCCAACCAAGTTTGAAGTGAATGTGAATTTCCATTGCAATACATATTGAATTACATGTTAATCAAAAGGAATGCATGCATAAGCTGACACATGCCCGAATTGAAAAGTTTGTTAAAAATCAGGAATCCAAAGAATCGCCACCTAGGGCACGATTTTGTTTACCCCTTCCACAAGCTACATTATCACCACCACAATCTGAATGACAGGTTTGAAGAAGTAAAAAAAATCATAAAAACAGAAAAAGATTGCAGCGTCATCTCTTGAACCAACTAAGATCTGGGGTCACCACAAGTGTCCCTACACAATTACGAAGCAATTGGCATGGCAGTTTCGGAGACAATTTTTAATACTTTGTCAAAAGCCCACCCAAAAATATCATTTAAAAAAATCTACAAATCACAGGCGCGTGACCATGGAAACAAATTTGATAGAGACGATCCCAAGGTACATTCCCATCAAATTTGAAGTGAATATGGCTAGTGGTGTTGGAGAAGTCGACATCGCACGACGGATGCCGAGTAATAAGCTCAGCTGAATTGTCAGTCAGCTGAGCAAAAAAGTTGGAAGACCCAATCTGAAGTGGATCCTCCTACCAGTTTAAAAGTTGGAAGACCCAATCTGAAGTGGCTCCTCCTAAAAGTTTACAATATTAGGTCAAAGTTCAATTGTAGAAGGCTACGGACGGCGAACTATCCTGTAAGCTCAGCTGACTGACAAGGCAGCTGAGAGAAATATGCATCCAAACAAGCTGACCATTTATGCAAAGCTTGATTATGGGAACTTAGTTTCATGCTGCTAAATTTCATAATCTGAGTTGAAAATCATGGTCATATGGCGATATCCGCAACTACATTGGCGATTAATTTATTGATATATTTACAAACCAAGTTTGTATGATCAATTCCATGAAAAAACTGGGGGGGGGGGGGGTTATAACCAGTAATTTTTTGTGTTTGCGCATATGTGATTAGGTGCATCGGCATACATTTGATCGATCTTGACCTACTTACAAAAAAACTTTTCCTGGTAACTCGAAAAGTTATCAATGTTATGTCAAGAAACACTTCTAGACAGAATTTATGTTTTACCAGTGTGAACATCTGTCATTGGATTGTAGAATGGAAAGCTTACTTTGTTGATTGCTTTGCGATCAAAGATATCTGGTTGTTTATAATTATTATTGTCATGGGGAGGACCCATCGTACTTCAAACAAAACAACTGAATCCTGTGGCCTGCCCCCCCCCCCCCCTGGATGGGTTTGCAATTTGCAATAAGGGTTGTGGGTAGGAGAATCAAATATCAATAAAGAACAGTAACATGAGCCAATGAAATAACTGACCTGCTGAATTTTATCCTACTAGGCTGAAAAGACTGTTAACACAAGATTCGATCAGTTTGGAAACATCTCAACAGGTAAGACTCAAAAATCGCATGCTATATCTGTTTTCCATCATTCAAATCTTGTTAAAATTATAGAAACAGACAGGAGGCATTGGTCACACTTACCGCAATACTGAGGGGCGAGATCAATTGTGTTGATTGAATAGCCACCTGAGTTGAAGCTATTAAGCATCTGTCCAATGAAGAAGACAACAACAAACAAAGTCTCATTGCAGTCTAAAAATCCCATTAAAAGTATTGCCAGCGCATTTGAAGAAAGACCTGTGAAAGAGAAATGAAATTGTCTGAGCTTGGCAAAAAGCAAATATTTCATTTGTATACGTTCAAAAAACTACTGCAACACATAAATTGGTTTCCTTTTTGCAATTTTCATAAAGTTGGATTCATCCGACCCAAATGTATGGAATGTATGTGCACAGTTAGGTGAAAAAAGACTGGTCAAGGTTATCGCTTTTCAGCTTACCTCTCAATATGTGTGTGGGTACATATGAACTGTCGCGGGTCTGTTCTTGTTCCAAAAGGTAACTTAGTTTACCTCTTGGCCGAATAACGGAACCAGTTCTTTCTTTATTGTTGTTAATTGCTTCCTATTACAGTAACTCAATGACGGTTTTGGAGAAGTCCAAAATACCAAAACACGCAAATTCATCAAAAAACAATAAGATTGCAGCACCATCTGTTTAGGTTATTACACTCTCTGGGTGCCAAAATGGCCATGTGCCACTTCGTAGCAATTGGCCGAGCCGTTTCAGAGAAGATTTTTTTTTTATTTGGCCAAAAATGGAGAAAAAAAATCAATAAAAATCCAAGAATCACTGGGGCTGTGACCTTTTGAGCAAACACATTAGATATCACCCGATGTACATCCCACTAAGATTGAAGTGAACCTGACTGATGGCTTTGGAGACGCAGTCGAAAATCGAAGCACCATTGCAATCCTCATTGACTCACATTGTAATCAACATGAGTGAATGCACTAACCGGTAATTACCTGAATTGAAAAAAAAGTTAAAACTTGGAAAATCCTCAGCAACACCACGTAGTTACCACCATCTTTGACCCTTACACAAGGTATATTTCTTCCAAATTTCAGCATAACCTGAGGGACAGTCTTCGAGAAGTCGAAGTTAATAGCAAAAATACACACAAGACATTTTTAAAATTTGGTCAATAAATGAACACAAAAATTAATTAAAAAAAGATACAAAAAGGGTGACCATTTGAACCATATCGCTAGACACGCACCAAGTTTGAAGAGCATCTGACCGACGGTTTTGGAGAGGTCGAAAATGTAAAATGTGAAGGGTCGACGAAAATGTAAAATGTGAAAGGACGACGATGACGCTGACGCTGACGCTGACGACGACGATCCAGGACCCAAAACATGGCCTCAACTGCCTCACTGACTCACAAGTCAGCTGAGGGAATAAATGAAAAAACAGTGTTTGGCTATTGATCATCAGAAAGAAGTCCACGTAATTTTCTTAGACATTAGTAAGGCATTTGATAAAGTGTTGCACTCAAGCCTAATATGTAAGCTAAGGAAGGCTGGCGTTACTGGGAATTTTCTTGAATGGTTTTCTCATTACTTAGGCAATCACTACCAGCGAGTTGGTATCCAGGGTCAGTCGTCCAATTGGGGAAAAATTAATGCCGACGTGCACCAAGGATCAGTGTTAAGACCACTCTTGTTTTTAATCTATATCAATGATATTGTAGACATAGTCCGTTCAAAAATGAAACTGTTCGCTGATGACACTTCTTTATATCTTGCAATTAATGATCCAATTACTGCTGCCAATATTCTTAACTCAGATCTCTCTGATATTGATCAGTGGTCAAAAGACTGGATAGTAACTTTTAACGCCCTAAAAGGTAGCTCCATGCTTATATCTCGGAACACGAACCCACCAAATCACCCTCACATCAATTCCCTGGGTCATATTTTGGGTGATGTATCTCAACGCAAGCACATTGGGATCCTCTTGCAAGTCATGCTGTTGCATGGTCAGTGAGGAGTTCACGGGAACGTCCCCTCAAGTTGAAGACCTCAATATTAATAAGCGGTCAACATAAGGACTGTGGTATATGTGTCACTGGTTATTTTAGTTCACAGCTGTCACTGGAACAGTTTATGGGTTTAAACGTATTACTGGTTCAGCCCCCCTGTCTTTCTTGTCTGGATGTTGTCATCTGCAGCATGTTCCCAACTCAACGTGCGTCTCGTGCTGTCCTGTCCACACTTGTTTTTTGTTCACGAGAGGGATTACTATAGGGCTGAGTCCTCTTTCCCAATCAAAAGTTACTTGGCCATGACCTGCTAAACAAACTTGGTAGAAACTCAGCCAAGGTTGATCCCTGCCTAGAGGATCTGAACGGTTTTGGAGAGGAAGTGGAGAATGTAATTGCGGACAGACGACCAACAGACGAACACAATATCCTATATTACTGGCAAGTCAGTTGTGCTAAAAAAGACCATCATAATGTCTGGCCAATATTTTGGCACTTTCCATAGTAAGTATATTTTGACATCAAACTCCTGGTGAACTGAAGTATACACTCTAAACTAAGGAAGAGTGTTTCAAATTAATATATCTTGATATTTTCCCTAAAAAACAGGTCTTTAAGGTTAAGAAAATTCAGTTATCAAATGCAACCCCTTTTCAATAGACCTTATTAACAAAACGTTTTTCCACATTAGTGACTGGGAGTTCTAGTTTGCATCTGACCCTTCACTTGTCAACATATTTGAGTTTACTATGTATATAAGAGTTGATTCAACATTTTTGTGAAATTATGATGATCACTTGACCAAAATTAATTGCTGTGCACATATTGAGACCTAGTTACACCAATGCAGTGGAGTTTGTTCACTTTCAGAAACTATATACACTTTAAAACCAATGCATCAATCGTTTTATTAGACAACTATTGAAAGTTCGTGGTACCCGACCACATATCACTAGGAACACCATCTGGCGGCGTATGATGCATTTTGGTGGTGGTGGAAGGTGGGAGGTGGCGATGGGCAGTGGCCGGCGGCGGTTTTCGGGATCAGAAGTGATCGCTGCCCATCGCCGCAGAACAGTGCCAAAGCTTACAGCCTGGTCAGTGATCTTCCTCACCGCCAAACATCGACTGCCACCGCCGCCCACTGACGCTGAGAAACTCAAAGGCAGCCCTAGGGAGCATCTTTTTGTTTCATATGTAAGCTAAGTGAACAAATGTAAGAACTGGCTAGTAAAACGGGAGGAAAATTAAAGTAAGTACACATGTATCTATGTGGGCAAAAATAATGATCCATATGTACCTGTGCTTGTATGCTTGTGCTTGTAAAAAATTGTGCTTGGAGAACCTGCATTGCCCATACAAATTGTGAAGTTATTTCTTCATTTTTACAAGTGTACAATAGCTTGATTTCTGATCAAAGGGCTCGATGTTTATTTAATAATTAAGGGGCAAAAGAATAAAAGTGTAAGGTATTTAGTATCTGTTGCTCACACCCTTTCCAAAAATGTATACCTTATATAGGTTTATAAAAAACTTTTCATCTTAGTAGACCAAAAATATTATTATGTTCAGCATTTTACGGAGCATGACTATATCATCTTAAGTGCTTAATCCCAACTTCATTGACTTAATTGTAGACCAATGAATAGGTGCCACAACAATACACAACGAAACATTATTACTCCCATAAGCTTCCCCTTTCATAGATTAAACTGGCATTAATACCTGACATATAGCAACTAATGGAGTAGAAAGGTAACCAGTACTAAGTAACTGACCATAGATCTATGAATCCTTTAAATGCTAGATGAGTACAGTGCATGTAATAGGAAAACCCCATGCTTTATGTCATAGCCTACAATCTGTGACATTATATGAAAGGTTTGAGTGGGTTCCCGCAGAGGTAGCAGTATTGTATATACATGTATATGCGAGTTCTAGGTGTAGAAATAATGTGTGAAATATCTAAAATATTCATTCTAATAGTAACAAATATATATATTAGAGCCTGACTGAGCACGCACTCGGTACACATTACTGATACCGAATTGCATTTAATTGCAAAGTATGGTTTGTTGCATCGGTCAAAGTGTATACAAATACGAAAAGTAAACTCGGTGACCTTTTTATCTAACTTTATTGCTCACCTTTGACAGTGATAACCGAACCTGAACCTTCAAAAGCCAAACCCGAGCCAGGCTTCAATCCTGAAACCCAGTAAGCTCAGGTTCGGTTGTTCGAGTTCGGTCAGGATTTATTATGTATATACATACATACATACATACCTATATATATATATATATATATATATATATATATATACATATATATATATATATATATACATATATATATATATATATATATATATATATATATATAACCTTGTTCAAAATCCATGTATATGTGTATATATATATGCAAACACATAAATATACAGTCTGTGAAAATGTTAACTTGTATTTTCGTTCCCATTTTGCCATCATGTTCCTAAATCCATTCACCCAGCCAATGTCTGAAACAAATTTATAAATGCTCCCTGGACTCATTGAGTTTCTCAGCAGCGGGTGCCTATCGCCACTGAGCACCGCCGACTGCCACCGAGCAACGCCGACTGCCGCCATCACCCGCCCACCGCCCCAAAAATGTGCCATGCGCCGCCAAATGATGTTCCTAGTGTATGCTAAATGCAAAACTTTACCCTGAGCCCTTTATATGACATATCTTTGCAACTAAGCAGACTACAGCATCATCACAGTCCTGTTGTGCTATGAGCACCCATGTGTTTTATGTATATTGTCTCGTTGCTGTGCCTGCATGCTGCTTGACATATTTTTTTTTATTTTTGATTCAACATTTTTATAAAATTGTATGACATGTCAGATAAATTTTTGTCCAACAATTTTCTGGCATGGCCAACTGGATAACTACTCTTTAATATTCCGGATTATTATGTGCAAAATGATATCACTTTGTCGAAACTGGATTATTTATGCACAGACCTTAAAAATGTGATTAGAAATAACTAAAAAGAAAGAAACACCAGAATTATTGCCTGCAACAATACTGAATCGACAATCCCTAAGAAAACACTCACGAAGGAAAAATTATTGACAGTGGCAGGGCGTGGAAAGAAAGTTGCTAATCACAGGCCAAATATCCATTGCTAAAGTTGTGCACAGATAAGTTGCATATCTACTATCGAATACTTGACCTGAACATTACAAACAGCACTGTCTTGAAATTTTACAGGACAATATTATACACAGTCAGAAGCAACATATACAAAGAAAAATATAAAAACAAAAGGGTGTGAGAGCAACAACGATAAAGATTATGACCGCATACAAGTGATACAACTTGCTGAACCACCTATACATTTGGTAACTGACACTATTAGTATCACACACACACACACACATATATATATATATATATATATATATATATATACAGTAAAACCTGTCCTTGTGGACACCTCTCTACTGTGGACACCTGCTCAATGCGGACAGTTTTGGCCAGAACCGAATATTTTTAAGTTATTTTCATATTGGTGATACCTGTCTACAGTGGACACCTGTCGATTGTGTATTGCGGACACTTTTTGGGGTACTAAATGCAGAAACAACCTGTCTATTGCGGACACAATATATCAACTCATTTTTTTGCAACTTGTTATATTCCAAGTTGTAATGCCTGAACAATGCCATGCATGTTAAGCTGGAATCAAAGACTAATTAATCCATTGTTCATTGGCCTGTAACACATAATAAGCTCACTCAGCCAAGCAGTCAGGCTGCAATGCCTCAACGAACATGCCAGGTGTCTCTTAGCACTGGTGCTCCTGTTGAGTGAGGTTGCTCACACTTTCTCTGTCTATCAAACAATTAAGCTCCATAGATCAATCATTAAGCCTAAAACAAAGGACCCACTGAGACTCATGTGAAGTTATTAACAATTTGTAACAATGGCACATACAGTTATACTGTACTCAAAGGATAAGATATCCCTGTGGTATGTTTGTTGTTTGTTTCTTTTCTGTTAGTAAACGAAATTACGCAAACTTTCTTTAGCCTGATAAGCCCATACATACATAATTTTTCCCTTAAAAGATAAAAACTGTAAAATCACAAGTTAAGGTGTGTTTGAGTAAAGTGTCAGGGGCATAATGTACAAAAACTGAGAGCAAATGTACTCTGAGATCCCAAAAGTTCACCCCTGCCTATTGTGGACACCTGTCTATTGCGGACACTTTTGCCAGAACCACAGGTGTCCGCAATAGTCAGGTTTTACTGTATATATATATATATACATACATACATACATACATACATACATACATACATACATACATACATTGAGGGGGGGGGGGGGGTAGGCATGACAAAAACTTGATAAGAGCAGCACCGGAAGGCGTTAACCCTTGCAGGAGCAGCATTATTATTTCCATATGTACGGATGATTATGTGCAAGTTCAAACTCTAAATACCCATGGTAATAATCCAGAAGTTTCTGCTGCGAAACACCCCAAGACTCATTTTCACAGCTTCACAACGGCTGTATTTTTATGAAGGCTGGTTGACATTCACACTTACCAATAGATGACATCAGCTTTCGCGAGCCTGTTCGGCCCAGGAGCCCCCTTGCTATCAGTTGATCAGGAATTATGCCCGCCAGTATTGTTACAGGAAGGGTTGCAAACAATGGGCCCGACGACAGTAAGCCATTCTACACGTAGAATATTTTTTATCAAAGATCCGATTTATGACTATACAAAACATGCATATAAATTTCCGGCCACACAGCACGGGTTTCACGCCTGTTAATCGCAGAGAATACAAGGGCTTATCGCCGTCACAGACATGGTAGATACACCTTATTCACAAAATCAGTGTCTTTCAGAAAGATTTAGGTTTACAAATGCCTGACTCATATTTATTTGGTGCTTCCAAAATTGGATATTATAAGAAACCTGTAATAAGTATTCTATTTTTCGAGTATATTCGTAATATCCCGCTAGCCTGCGCATGCAGCTGTCCATACCACGCAAGGCGAGACTATGATCACTAAAACAACCAGGTCAAGTTGTGGCGGGAAACTTATACACATGCCTTATATACAAATCTGTCATAGGTCTGATTTATGACAATACAAAGAACATCAAATAGACAGATTGTGGATCTATTTCCGTTGTATTTTATCATAAGAACGCAGATCAATATTTGAAATTATTGAATAAACAAAACACATTTTGACATAAAACGAAAGTTTTCCATCATTCGCCAATTATTTTTTAAATTTTTGTGTATACGGTTGAGTATGTTTCTTCACAATAGAGTGCTAAATTGAATTTTCTGAGAAAACATCTAGAAAATTCTCACATGCACTGCGAAGGCAGTCACATAAAGTTCACCAAGAAAATAAATATATTTTAAACAATTACTTACATGTGTGCTATCCAAGTGCAATATTTGTTTGAAGTATAACGGGACGCAGGAAAAACTGGCACTGGAACTTATGGCATCCATAAGTGACGTCACCAATAGAGCCATGAAAGGTACGCTCGTCAGTATAGAAAACCATGGTGGATTGGAGTACTGAAATCATTAGAATTTTAATTTGTGTCTTCCAAACTAAATCGTATTTTTATCTTTATTAAGCTTCTCCTCGAAAGGATGTGGTTTTGGCGTTGATTGATACCGTGACTAATTGATTTAACCTGGCCGTAGAAGCTGAACAATATCATCGATAGTAGTATAGTTTGATCCATAGCCGAAATGACCTAACACCACTTAATCTCAAGATCAGAAAAAAAAAAATGAAAATTGATTTTATATAGCACCATAGTTGAATACTGGACATGTTGGGACAGGTATGGGCTAAATCAGACCCAGTTAAACTTATGTGACACTATTCATAACCTAAACTTTCTCTGGACAAAAGAAGGATTATAGGTCCACTCAAGCTATTGTGAGCGACCAGCCAACTATTGTCACCCTAGGGTGCAATTTACGTGGGTAGGTCAAGCTGACTTTTATTCGCAACACATACGCTTTCAAATATAATTTTATCCAGCCAATAATATCTTTCATCACAGGTCCAACCAATTCATGCCTTCTTCAATATATAAATATCCACTGGGCCAATACAGTTCAAACATGAACCAAAATGTATTTTCGTCACCACTTTCTGCGCATTGCACTGAGCATGTCCACACAGACGGTACCCAAACCATTACCTCTGATACAGGACAATGGACACTACTTTTTTAATCAAACCATGTCTTTGCATGCATATCAGTCTTACATAACTTTCATTGTTATGAATGAATCCCTACAGAGGAATGATTATAACATGCCTCAGCAAATTCCACTAAAAATGACATGATAATCCATATACACAAAAGAAATATGTTTGGTCACCCGTGATGTCAACAGACACGTCCAAATGCATTTAAATATTACTGCCTAATTGCAAAAATCATAGAGGCATGAACACCACTGTAAAGTTGAATAAAAATGCCCTGCATTATGATAACTGCTGATGTGTTGGCCTGTTACTTCTGGACTGCACAAAGCTTTGAGTTTTCACCTGGTCAACACACCAAGTATTATTAACAAATCCATGACAGGTAAGGTTACTGAACAGCTATTCATTTGTAGGACTTCGCTGAGACAAAGTTGTATATGTTCTTATTTACCATTGTTTGTTTGATATAAGTAGCTTTCATATAATTTCATAGGCACAACATGGTACAGTCAGAAATGAAATGAAATAAAGGAAGATAATATAACATGAAATAAACAATTATAAAATATATAAATATGAAAAAAATTGAAATGAAACAAGATAAAAATAAAATGAAATGAAATAAGGGAAAATAAAATAAAACTTACTCCTATGTTAGGAAACAACAAAGGTGATATTGTTTTTGTGGAAACATCATACAATGCAGCATATGTTTGCTTTGTGACATATAATTTCAACACAGTTTCCTTGGGTATAACAATTATTTTCAGTCTGTCCATATCTGGCCCTTTATTTCCAATATTGGGTTCCTGGAATCCTGTATCATTTTTTCTTTCTGATCTTGCATGGTCTTTTCCCCTGGCGGCTATTTTATTCTTTTCTGTGTTTTGACAGCATGGATTCTGCAGCTCTCTCTCTCTCTCTTCATTTCTTTTATCTTTCAGAGTGACCTTAGCTTGTTCCAATGTGGTAGCCACAGGGCTGACCAGGTTAAAAACGGGTTTGTTCGGCTCTTTTGATCATTTGCTCCATTCTGGGTTTTCATCTATGGTGTTAAACCCTGTGGAGGAGTGAAGAATATTTTCTTTCGCAATGTTTTCAAAAAAGGTGACCCATTTCGACCTGTCCTTCTTGTTTCTGACGATCTATGACTGTCATTTTTTCACGTTTTATTTGCTCACACGTCTCTCTACTTGGAAAGTCTCCCCATAGACTTCTACATAAGATGTTGTAAGTGGAGTACCTGCTTTAACCATGAGCCCCTGTAATCAAGAATAAAGATCGAAGCTCCATGGAATCCAATCTTTTCAAGTTGCATGACTTGTTCTTATATTCCATCATGACTTGCTTGACCTGCTGCGAATTGCCTTGGTTATCTGGTCTGATCAGTTTGTCCCTCAGTTTCTCTGAATTGATATGTTGTGTGTCTTGAGACTGCAAAGTTGTATTAAGTGGCTATGTGTTCTTGCTAACTTGTTGTAACCATATGTTTTTCACATTTTGATCCAAGCTTTGCACTTTCTTTAGATTATTTGACAAGTTAAGTAGCCGTTGTCGACCACACCCTGGAACAGGAGAGTTCTTTTTAAATTATTCCAGGATGATTGTATTGTTTACACTACTTACTGGAAAAATGCACTCATACCTGTTAGCATAGTATGCAAGTCAAGATACTTCTCACATCAACATACTTTGGTCAACATACTTTGCAGGTCAAGGCAACTTATATAGGTTACCTATTTCAGCAAGACACAAACCAAGAGTTAGGGTTCTTCTTCATTTGATTCTTCCTCCGTTTCATCTGGTCCATAGTTTTGGATGAGTTTCTTTAACAAGAAGTTTTGATTCTTTAGAGCTGCATGCGTAGCTTCCTGCCATTCCATGTCTTCTTCATCGATCAGCTGATCAATGGTTTTCTTGATGGTGTTGCGAATTCTATTTTTTCCAAGGATCATACATTTCCCATCATCTAGCATATTTAGCTTCCATGACTTTAGAAAATTGTGGAAGTCCCATGATGATTAACATGCAAAGCTTGACAGGTGTTGATTCCAAGAATATTCTCTGTTGGTCATTAGCAAATTGTATGTTGGAGTTTTAATGCTGAGACATTTGGTGTCTTTTACTGCTGTCAGCCCTGCAAATTACTGCAAATTTTACAATAATATATCATCCTTATCTGTAATCAATACAATGGCTTGCACAAAACGCTCACCCTACTTATAGAACTGTACTGATGGTGGTAGTGGCAGCAAGTTGATGGTGGTGGTGGCAGAATGTGGTGATGTGGTGGCATCAGCATGTTGCAGATGGCAGCACGTGGTGGTGGTGGTAGCATGTGGTGGTGCCAGCATGTGACAGTGGTGGTGGTGGTGGTGGTGGTGGTGGTGCCGTGGTAGTGGTGGTGGTTGTGGGTACTCATCACCAATTCCAACCCTGATATGTTTGGAATCACAGAAGTTTCTAGCATTGTCATACTATTTATACCGATCATGATTACCTTTCCACTTCTGAAATAGGTAAAGTGAATACCGTTTCTCTTAAACATGGCTGCCAGAAAGAGGTCTTATTCAGCCCTTACTGTCTTGACCACTTGTATCAGATAAAGCGGTTTGCTCAAAGTATGTACTGCTGACATGGTGACTACCTGTATCATAGAGAGCATGACATGAATCAAAATGAGAAAAACAAATTGAAACTGAATTGAATTTCCATCTTATTTTCTTTAAAATACCTGCAATTTTGCTCAAATGACATGAAGTTTGATCAATGTGATACTTCAAGTTCAATTTCAAATCAATCCAAATACCTAACACTCACAGTATGAGGTTTGCTCCAAAGATATAGCATTCACTTAAATGGAGAAATTGTCAGTTGGATGATTTCCGGTAGTAAATAACATCAAATTTGTTTAATCAAGATTAACTGATAATCTGTTTGATCAGAACCATTCCATGACATAAGCCATGGACACATTGGTATTTTGTTCTAATACGACCATATAAGATCTAGAGAATAATCAACTTGTGTCATCTGCATAAGGTACTGAAATTATATTGTCTGATAATGCACCAAGGTCATCTTTATACACAAGCACAGATACGGACCCAATATAGACCCTTGGGGGACCCCACATGTGATTTTCATAGAATCAGATTTGGTATTTGAAAACATATTATTCCCTCTCTATTCCTCATATCACTCTTGAGAGGGATGTCTCTTATTCCATAAAGTGACAATTTACTGAAAAGAACGGCGTGGTTAATTGTGTCAAATGCTTTCGATAAATCAATAAGGACACTAACAGCATATTCATGCTTATCGAGAGCTTCAGAAATTCTATTAACTGGGTAACTTACTGCCATATCAGTACCAATACCTTTTGGGAAACTGAATTGGAAAGCAGAAAGTATCTGAAGAGTGTCTAGATAGCTAGTTATGAGATTATGAACTATTTTTTTCAATAATTTTAGAGAAAAAGGACAACACGGAAATAGGACGATACTTGGTAAATAATTGAGGGTCACTGAACCACATTTCTGATAAATAATTTAGGACTATATCTGTGTCATCAACATGATTAAATGGCATTGCATTCTGAAGACAGGAGGGACATAAGCAGTTATCATCAGCAGAGTTCATTTCTGGGAGGCGTATCAGATGACAATGATACAAATATAAGGTACATTTGAATTGGTTGCTATTTCCACCCTTTTTGTTACAGATAGCATAAACTGTCATGTTACATGCATGAAAACATATTTAAACATGAACCATTACATATGAGCACAAGTTAAATCATGATCATGAAACTTTCCCTGTGAGAATGTACACTCTGAAAAATGTCATTGCAGATATTAACATATTAAGTGAGAGTGAGTAAGTAGAGGTGTCACTATCCAGATGCCGAGAGATAAACCTGTGACAAAGACCATCTAAACAAAACAGCAGGATTCAATACATATGTATATGCATTTCGAAAGATATGTGTTCTATAAGATTGGAAGTGCCCCATGACCAAGCATTGAAAAAATAAAGCAAAGAAAAGTGTATAAAGAACCATATTGTCCATCAATGTATGTAGATGGTGAGTCTTTACATACCAAGCTTGGTAACTTTGTCACACTAATATTAGAGCAATTTGACAGCTGGCGTGGTCAAAAAATACATAGGATAGGTACAGTGCACCCCTACAATGTGGCTGATGTCCAGTAATATGAGTCAATCTTAGGAGTGCCTCAATGCGGCCAAATTATGGAGCAAACTAATATTGCAAAGCCAACAGACAGTTGAAATGTCCATTACAACCTGTAGAAATGATTACGGAGTTGATCCTTCCTCTGTGCCCAGAAAAAGAGCAAGATCTTCCTCGCTGGAGACTGCTCAAATTTATATTTTGTCTCTCATTCACATGGATGTGCCCATCATAGGTCCAAGTATCATTGATTTTGTTGGTACGTTTCAGGATTCTAGCTTTGAAGAACACTTGTGCATGCTGTTCTCTTGGATCATCATTTATGTCAATATTCTTTTTGCCCATGGGCAAGGTAGGAGAGCCAGTTGAGCCATTGAGGATTTTGCTATTTTTGATCAATCTTGCCTTTACTCCAGTGTGTTGTAAACTTGACTATGATGGGTCTTTCATTACTGGGTAACATGGTGGGACATGTCAATTTCTGCTATTTTTTTTATGGGGTGTCCATTAATTGGTTGGCCATGCCCAGAATAATCTCATCAGTGTTCTTGTTTATACTTTCCTTTATACTTGTAACATGAACCAAATTATGCTTAGAGTATTGTTGGAGTTCCTCATATTTCATGACCAACTCTTTTAATGATTTCTCCAAGACATTTATTTTGTCCTGTTTTATCTTTGACCGATCCTCCAGAATCTTGAAATGATAGGCACTAATCTTGTTTGAGAGTTCATCAGGGTCTAGCTTTGAACTTTCTTTCAATTTTGTCATGAGAGTATCATCTGAGAGAACTTCAATTACAGCCATCCACTGAAACACCATCAACAGACTTTTGACGCTGACCTTTACCCCTTGTAGACATGCTTGATGAAACAAAATAGGAAACAATAACTTGTAGAGGGATGACAGTTTGTAGGGACATTTGGGACACAAGGAATCAAATTAAACTGTTAATAAACATTGCCATCGATGCACTAGGCTAGCATAGTACAAGGTATGCTAAGAGTTCTGGAGTTGTTACATCATGGTTTAATGCCTCATTATCCCCCATCATCCATACACAAAGGTGAATTGAGGATAGTCCCTGTGTGTCACAGTAATCGCAGAGCCACAATAGCTCAGTGGAAAGCTGACAAAGGTGGAGGGTAGAAATATTTCTCAAAGTTCCCCCAAAATCCAGGTAGGAACAATAAAAAGTCTTCAGCTTCTGTTGTCACTGTGTACTCGCAAGATTGCCCTCCAAAATGTGGTGACCAGTGAAGTCTACCACCGTGACCTTCAGCACATGGTTACACATTTTTATTCTCCCTCTCTCTCTCTCTCTCTCTCTCTCTCTCTCTCTCTCTCTCTCTCTCTCTCTCTCTCTCTCTCTCTCTCTCTCTCTCTCTCTCTCTCTCTCTCTCTCTCTCTCTCTCTCTCTCTCTTATAACAGTTTTCCACATTGGCAACTATACTACATGAGATGAGGAAAATTATAGTTAACACTCACACTGGTATGACCATAACATTGTGATGGTAATGCAACTTGGGAGGCAATTTGGTGGGTAAAATTGAAATAGCTTGCCCTGTTGTTGTAGACATAACAGGCATAGCTGCTGTCCACCTCCTGTTTTGTATTAGAGGGCAACCCATATGATTAAAGGACGTGGTTATGGCTTGCAGAGCTGTCAATGAAGTACAGTTGATAATGACTCTCTGCGCTGATGTCAAAGGAAACAAGGGAGTTAAATATGTGCACATACTTTGGTGATAGATAGGTGATCTGATCACCAATCAGACTGAACTGCTTCGTTTATGCCAGGATGCTGGTAGGAAATGACGGTGGCTGGGTCAAACTTTGGTCCACACAAAAAGGTAGAGTCCACTGTCTGTACCAGGTGCATGTCTTGGGATGAATGGGACAGATATTCATCAAACACACATTCCACAGCATAATAAAGAGCTTCGTGGTGAAAATATAACTTGCTGGATTATAATATATGTGCGTGACCTCTCTGTCATTTAATATAGAAGAGGGGCATGAAATTGAGGGGGTGAACTCAGTTTTTATACAGATTGATGTCTAAACTGAACAGGTGAAAGGACATGGGGACACAATAACTGAATACTCGAGTGGAAACATTTTTTTCTTTTGTCCAGAGAAAATCCAGGCCTTGACTTTATCATGTAAGTTAATTGGGCTGGATGTAATTTGTCCCAACATGTTCAGTATCTGATTATGGTGCCATATCAAGTTTATTTTTAAATTATTTTTTATGATCTAAGGTTATGAGGTGTTACGTCATCGAGGTATGGAACACAACACTACACGACTCTGGATAACAGGAAGTATTCTTATTTACTGAGATCCTGTTTTGCCACCTAGGCTGTGGAAAGGAACTTGACAGGATGAAAGGCATATTAACGTATTAATCATGGCTAAATAAACTTCTGTGAAAGAATTTACACCTACAGAAGGAAAAACGCTTAAGAAAAGCTGTTCAATAAATTAAAACATACATGTACCTAATGCCAAAACGCATATATATATATATATATATATATATATAGAGAGAGAGAGAGAGAGAGAGAGAGAGAGAGAGAGAGAGAGAGAGAGAGAGATTTATCGGTTAGGTACAAAAGTTTTTTATGGGATGGGTAAGTTCCAAAATGGCCACAAGTGCTCTCATCATGGGTGAAATATAATTCCGTTGCCTAGCAACTGAGGAGGAGAGAGCAGACTGTTGCTTATATTGTTAAATATAAGTACCTTCTACTGGACTTCAAGGTTTAACGTCATAATCAAGCGTTCATACTGAATGAAGACGAACATATCGTCACGTATATTGTCACATGAATTGATACAACACTACCATGAATGTCTAATTCTGCAAGATGCCTTGCAGCTGTGTGTACATGCACATTTTTACTTCTTCCGACTGAACGCTAGCCACTGTTTAGTATAATGATAATAATAATGATGATGATGATGATGATGATGATGATGATGATGATGATGATGATGATGATGATGATGATGATGATGATGATGATGATGATGATGATGATGATAATAATAATAATATTTACACCCGAATTCGACGAATACAAATACATCGAAATTAGAACATAAAGTATATGCACATTCTGGTCAAAGGCAAATACATTTTAAGGTCCCTTAACAATGCTGTTACTCCATACTGGCAGGGCATCTAAGGTTCCAGGATGTTTTTTACTGTTCCTGACTGGCAACTTTTCATCATAGGTTCTATTTACAAACCTAACCAGTCTTCACCGGGATTGTGGCAACATATAGTAGAATGAGGTAGAAGTAAGATAAAGGGGTGAAATTTAGTTCATTTTGGGTTTATGGTGTTACTAGCCACAGCAAGTAGCACAGAAATATACCAGTGCAATTACATGTTCCTAACACCCGGACTGCCAATATATAAATATATATATTCTATGTTTGAAGGTGAATGATCATTTTCTAGAGTAAAAAAATTCAAAAATAGTATCTCACTTACATCACATGACCTAAACATTTTTATAAGTAAATTCTATCCGCCTGCATCATCAGTGACATGATGTAATGGCATTTAGACAACATCAAATGTGTGCTAGCAATATTTGATTATACGTCACATGTGACGTGGAATAACTGCAATGAACGTGAACAAACAGGGCACACCAGGTTGGCGTAGGAAGTTGGCCTAGGGCATATTTTTGCGATGAATACCCAGTAAGACATGAAACAAACAAACTCTTACATGGCTGGAGAGTGAATAACTATTTTTCTCTCACTCGGGATCGTTGTTGATGTGGAAAATCACTCGTGACCTGCAGTCACTCGTGATTTTCACCATCAACAACGATCCTTCGTGACAGAAAAATAGTAACTCATCCCCCAGCCTCTCTCTCTCTCTCTCTCTCTCTCTCTCTCTAAATATATATATAAATATATATATATGTGTGTGTGTATATACATATATATATATATATATATATATATATATATATATATATATATATATATATATATATATATATATATATATATATATATATATATTCTATGTTGAAAGTGACGTAGGCATACTGAGGAAAGCCAATAACACATTTACAGTTTGGACCAGAAAATAATATATTCACAATTATTACAAATAGCGCCGTTGTTCGAAACCGCCACATAGCACAAACATTAGTTTCCTTTCTTTTCAATCAACCGATTTTGAAAGTACACATAGTATGCTTCCAATTCACCCACAATTTGTTAACAAACATCACAACCCTGTACATTGTTCTTCCAGTGGCCCTTGCTTTTATTACATACCTCTAAAATACATGTTGCAACTTGCTTCAATTGGTGCATCTTAGTTCTCTGTTCAAATGGAACTAGATAATATTGGGGAAAAGGCATTTTCCGTTTCCGTGGTCCATGTGCATTGTTTCATATCGTCTCCGTTCAAAGATGAAATCATGTAGTACTCACTCCCACTCCCACTTCCACACACATTCTTCCTTTCTTGCATATTCTTACTCATTCTGCCGGCAGTGCGTTGACTAGCACATTAATAATTCTACAAACAGGACCAACAGTTCCAAATATACATGCAGACAAAATAAATGGAGGCCTAGCAACAATCCTTGTCATAATTTTAATTGTTAACCCTAATTTCTTAGGGATGGTTCAACATTTTCATCATTTTTGAATTAGTACTTACAGTACGCAAGGGGGGAGGGGGTTAAATGGGTCTGTACACTTTCACAGGATATGGAAAATGATGGGCAGTTTTTGGCCTGTTTTGTGCAATTTTGCTATGATTTGGGGAGAAAATCATCATTTTTAAAGTACTAATTTTGGGGGAGGGAGGGGGGTCATGAAATTTAGTACCCTAAGTACTAATTCAAAAATGATGATAATGTTGAACCATCCCTTACCGAATGAGGCGTTTCGATGCTTAATAAATTGATAATTCTTAGTTAAATCAATTGTAAACAATCCAGGGCTACCCGAGTATTTTTATAATGACTAAGTTATTTAAGTAAGTTACTGTGATTTACCGCATCAAGGCTTTTTACAGATCCATGGAAACACCAAACTTTAGGTCACTATTATCCGAGGAAGTCCGTTTTTGATCAAGCAAAGTTAGTTGCGCAGAATTATAGAATCATTTTGTCTGAATTAAAACATATTTATAGAAACTCCCGGACTTGCTTGAAAAGACATTGCATGATGGTCAGAAACGTTATATGCGGTTTAGCCAGATACTGGAATCAAATTACTGCATACATATTTTACACAGGTGACTAAGATACTTTTCATATGTAAACGACATCACAAGCTACAGCTAACCTGCCTCGACAGAAGTGCATAAATGAAAGCATCTAAAAGCTAATGTATTACCTTAACCGGCAAATCTGTGGACGTTTCTATATACTGTCTCTCCGCTATTGAGATTCTTGGGTGATCTCGTGGAGTGTCATGAGCCAGGATGATCCACAATATACACCAAATTATTCCAAGTGATGCTGTTAAAATAAACAGGCTTGTCAACTGGGATACTTTAATAACTACTACTATATTTCCTTTTGTTATAATAAGTAAACTGTATTCAAATATCTTTTGTCAACTGGGATTCTTCAATAACTACTACTATATTTCCTTTTGTTATATTAAGTAAACTGTATTCAAATATCTTTTTATTTGGAAATGGCTTGAAGTGCTTGACATTTGTAGAATCGTTTTTCGTTTCACACCTCATCCATATTACTTCATTTCCATATGCAAATGCTCTCTTAGAGCTTGTCTTTGTAAATTTTGCTAATAGTTTCTTCAAATATCCAGTCAATAAAGACACCTACATCGTAAAATGCTCCATTTGTCCTATTACATGCTTCATTTTAAATTTAAACATTGGCTCCAAACGATTTTGCCATGTCAGGACCCAATTTTACTGAAATGGCTATGAACAGGTTTCTGTCGGATTTTAATCAGTGAGTTACAATAGCCCGCTATTGATCTGGAATGTCAAGTACATTCCGAGTACACATTGGCATTGCAGAGACTAATGACCACCTTAACTCCATGTTTGGAATAGGTATTCTTTATTTCCTCAAATTTTAGTAACATCCTTGGTTTTCATCAGTACGCGCATATCATGGCGACCAATTGCCACAGTTAACATGAACATGCACACTATGAATAATTCAATTTTATATGTATGCATATGTGGCACCAGTCGTCGAATTTTAATCATGTAAAATAAACACTAATACCTTATCCCTAAACTTTTGAGGAAAGATTGTACCAGCGACATTTATCAATTGATTTATATAAAGGACACAAAGGTACAGTTATAACGACACAAGTTTGTCCCTTCTTGGCTGGAAACTAGTAAAAGTGAGACAGATAGAAAATTCTTTTCATTGATGTAACGCTTTTCTAAAATGGTTTGACTTGAAGCTTTGAGGAAGACCTGCTGAGATAAGATGTTTCTAGTTAACAGTTTCCTCCACTGGGCACTTTGAAGGGGGTAAGGGGGTCTCAGGACGCTGGCACAGGTGACAATTTTGCCCCGGTGCAAGATATGGCAAGCGAACAAATACACAGAAAAGAAAAATGGATGCTACGACATAGGGGAAGCAAAGGGGCTACAGAGGGCCAATACGGTTCATAAAGATCCTCAGTACGTCAGTAAAGAAAACAGTACTCACCGTATAGGTAAAACGGCGCGGGCCATCCGCCCAGAAAGCTGGAGTCGCAGAGAGCACCAGCAACAGATTGGGCAATCTGAACCCCCAGTGGCCAAGCTTAAAAAACAGGTTCTATCTACAGATAAATGCTCGTTGTGGTAATTTCACCTTAACCGGTCAACCCCGATACAAAACCCTTATGATTTCATCTAAACCTCAAATTTACCATACTTCAATCTCCATTTCAACATTTTATTACATCTGTTAATTTTGTGCATGTCGAACGATGTTTGACTTTTCAGTTTCCTGCATTTAGCTTTTTTCTCTAAAAGGTCACGGATATCACAGTCATCCTGTTTTGTTTCCCTACCCTATGTATATTCCCGTAGGCAAAGTTATAATCTTTGTGGTATTTTCTTCCACCGTACAACATTTAAAAAATAGTTAGTGTTCAATTATTTGTAGGATATTAATTTTGGGTAAGCACACTATGACGGCAAAAATTCTGCAATGAAATGCAAATGACACAGACATTTGCATGGTTAAAATGAGGAACAGTTTTCAGGGTGAAACAGCAAACCGAGATCATTTATGAGTATCAAAGTCGCTGGTCTCCTCGGCGCGGTTTAAACGTCTCCGCTATTTTAAGAAAAGCATGATAGTATGTGTCTTTTCCGACAACTTGGTAAATCTCATGTCTAAACTTTCACAGTAAAAGCGCATCAAACGCCAATACTATTCAAATAATATGTGTCGCAATGTTAAATGGTTAAGTGGAAAAACAACATTAGTATGACAATAATGTTTGTTTTGGGTATTGGGATCATTTGTGGCCCGCGTTGTTCCAGTTGTAGCCCGACAGTGGTCATTTGCGCCCGACACGAAGCGGACCGACAGTGGTCATTTGCGCCCGACACGAAGCGTATGGTGTAAATGACTACTGGAGGGACGCAAATGAAATACCAAGGACTGTACAAGGATCCCAATGACATAAGAAAATATCATTACAATTATTTTTCATTTGTGGTTATTTGGTTAAACTAAAATGGTTCCCGTCGCTTCATGTCATTTGCAGCCCGCAAAATGGGAACAAATGTCATATGCAGCCCGCACCCTTACCATTTATGCCTTTTGTTATGGTGCTAAAGTACAGGTTATGCCCTATAAATGGATAATGATACAATATTTCATGGTTCTCCTATTCATGTCACAATTGCAAAGTCAAACGCCCAGCAACACTTTCATGATATTGACACACGAAATGCGTTGGTGCAGTGCTATAATCTCCTCGTCCGTTCCTGACACTACCTGTTTGCTGTATATAAATGCACAGAGATCCAGGAATTTTGTATTTATCTTCACCGAAACACGTCCAAACAGTAACTTTTGAGGGAAATGAAAAGTAATAGCGGGTAACTACTAAAACACCAGCTTGATTATCCTCAACGTGTTTAGTGGCTCCTTGTCTCAGATTACGATTTAACTATGACAATCCGGACGATAAAACAGGAAATTTAATGAATTTTACGTCCATATGAAAATGAGATACAACTGCATGTACAGACAAGGCAACAGCTTTTAAATGCAAGACCTGCGAAATGGAAAGTGTAAGAGAGAGAAGTAATTTTAATGTATCATTAATGCTATAAGCCCTTATATTAGATTCCATGTTCATTTTTGGGAACCAATCTGTCTTCCACACTCACAAGCCCAAAAACATGCACTGTCTCTTCGTGTCTTGGCAGATGCATCCAGGCATACACAAACAATGAAATCACTTTATCTCCCATGTTATATCTAATACATTACTCACCAGTACCAAGGATGGACAGAATCGTAGAACATTCATTTCTTGGTAGCCATCGACTTATGAGGGCATAACGGGCTGGATACAATGCTCCCTGTAATATTTGACCACGAAAAAAACAACACATTTCGTTTATAGCTTCTGATATCGCAGCCGCCAAAGTTAAATGACAAACTGCATCATCACCGGCCTGACTTCAAACCACTCAAACGCGCTCGTATGTCCAATTTATGTTTAATCTAAAGTTTCGCCGTCTATAAAAATACTTTGAAGACAGGTAGATAAGACTAAATGAATAATTTAAAATTTAAATTTTGTGTATTTGCCCGATGTGAATAAATTTGAATGCTACAACTTTGTTAATATTTCATTGGATGCACCTGTGTTACCAACGTATGAATTGAAGTTGGAATGACACCTCTATCTGTAATAGTTGTGAAGTTGAACATTCAAGATTTAAAATTTTGGGTATTCTCCCAATTTGCATGAATCAAAATTCTACATCGTTCGGTTCTGGTCAATTAGATATGCGTACAGTAGAAACCTTTGAAGATTATCAAAGTCTGAATGGTACCTCTCCTTTTAATAGTTTTGAAGACATTCAACATTTAAACTCTTCAAGTGCCCTAATTAGTATAAATTACAATTCTACAACTTTTGTTTGTGGTTCACTGGAATTGCTTAAGGCACAAACCCATACATTGAAGTGGTTATGGCACTTCTACACATATTAGTTTTGAAGATATTCAAACTTTAAACTTTTCAAGTGCTTCTAATTAGCATACATTTAATTTCTACAACTTGTGCGTATGGTTCATTAGATTGTTAAAGAGGGAATGGTACCTCTTTTTTTAATAGACTGGAAAATGTTCAACATTTGAACTCTTCAAATACCTCTAAGATAAACATAGTTTCAAACATATTCAACATTTAAACCTTCAAATGGCCCTGATTTGCATACTTTTAACAGTCACTTTTCCAAACGAGGTGCTTCACTTCACTACTAGGTCAATCACCCAGTTAAGTTTGGTACTTGTCGGAACAATAGCGTCCGAGAGAAACTGAGGACATAAAGAAGAAACAAACAAACAAACAAACAAAGAACAAATTAATTCAAGAATTAAAAACGTCAGTGTTTTCACAGACTTAATAAATTGGAATATCACACCAAGGTCTGCAGTTTTCCTTGGCAAGGGTTGGGTTCAAGACTCTTACTGTAGTGTTGATCTAACGCATTAACTCGTTATCGCCCGGTTTGGGTTGAGGCAACAGTGGGATCAGCAGACTCTTTGGTGCAGTCGGGTGTAAACGCAGGCCGAGGAAAGTGGTTGTTTTGAATCATTCTTATAGTCTCTGTAACTGTGGGAATGCTGATACTAGAATGAAAGTTAATTTAGAAGAACATGAATCTCTTCTTGAATCAGAGCACACCAGCTTTTGTCATAATTGGCAAAGGAAGCGTCAAACCCTTTAAAAACTCGTAAGAATTAAAGAGTTAAACCATTCAAACCCTGGCAGATTGTGAAAACAGTCTCGGCTCAGCAGAAGCTGACCTGGCTGTGCTGCATCCCCTAAAGGGAATTTATAATAGAAAAGGTATATGCAAAAGAAGTTCGAAAGGTATTTGACAAACAGTTTAGGAGAGAGCCACATACATGTGCATTTACAGCATTATTTCCATACTAAACATACTGACATGTGTATTTCTCGATCATAACTCATTTTCGACAAGAGGGTTTGGTGAGCGTCCGTACTCAGCTGACCTTGTCATTCGATCAAAAGGGGCCCCCTTGGTCTAGGGTTTCCGCAGAAGTGTTTACAATTTGATACCCCTGACTGAGTAGTTTTGGGAAAGGCTTTGAAGGTTTCCCCCAAAATGAATAAAAGTGATAAAAATAGATAAACTAATCGTTGGAGCGTTACTTTAGGCCACTTATTTGGGGTCAGGTGCTCTATTAAATAGAAAGCTATTTTTAGATAGCATATTTTATGCATTTGGATATTCAAGTAATTCCTAGGATCCTCGGTGCACTCCTTAGCCTGGACAGTATCAGCGTCATGTAGTTAATTGAAGGACTCCAATTCCGTCAATAAATCCATGCTTTTATATGGAGAACATGTCAAACTTACACCAAAGTTACAAGGTGGCCATTGCTCGAATATCAGAACGAGGCTTACATTAAAACAGGGGAGCAGTTCTTATTCCTTGGACACGCGAATACAGAGATCAGTCATAACTCTACTGACGCTACCACCTTTCCTCTTTTGTATATATAGCATTAAACTGTGACCTGAAAATGTCCATATCATAGTCTTGGATAGGATATAGGCAAAATGAAAATGTTAGAAATGAAATTTCACTTGGATCCTTAAGTAAGTCCCATGTTATACTAAAAAAATAAAACAGTGACGTTTGTGATCAATGTCCTTAAAAGAACGTTCGTGTAGAAAACATGATTAATGTCAATGATAGATATATCATATTAAAACCCATGGGTTCTTCAACAATGCTCAAGTGGTTAAGTAATATGAGAGTTATGAAAATATATGGATTAACCACTCAGGTGTTTCTACTTTAGAGTCCATATATTAATATCTAAGGGGAGGTATCAGATAAAACCCAATCAGTTTGTCTCACTCAGGTTGGCTTGTAACGAGCCCTAGTGGAGCGACATGGAACACTAATGGGCACTGGAGTACTGTCCACGATATCATAAGAGTCCTTATCTGAACTGGAACTTGTTAAATCAGGTGGTTTATCCTGAGGTCGGGTATTGCATGCTCATTGGATCATGTAGTGTTTCATGAGGTGCATTAAAGTGCACAGGTTCGGAGGGTTCATCCTGAGGTAACGTGGAGTGCATAGGATCAGGTAGTTTGTCACCAGATACCTGAGAGCTCACTGAAGTGGACAGTTTGTCATGAGGTGCTTGAGAAGGTACCTGCAGCAAGTTCTCTTATGGCACAATATACTGTCTGTTTTGCAAGGTTTTGATGGAATATTTACACAGTGTAGCCTTGTCCTTTTTGAGACAGTGTATTATATATAACTCCCTTGCCATAGTTTTAGAACCATCGGATTTGAGGTACAATAGATCTCCTGTTGTGAAAGCAGGGATTTGTGGACGTGGTGCGCCCCGGGATTTACTCTGAGCACTTGGTCAATGATCCATTATGTGGCGAAGGTACTTGAAGCCAAGTCAATGTCACAAAACTAAAGTTGTTTGTTTGTTTGTGGTTCTCCTTGAAACAAAATCTCTCGAGCTGACAAGTTGTTATAGCGCACTTTCAAATTCATAGCTGCAGTTACTTGGGCTAAGTGTGTTGCAGTTTCTGAGGATCCATCAGGATAAGTGTGGCATAACTGTTCTTATAGTTCGACTATAGCCCTCTCGGCAATTGGGTTTTTATTAGCATTTTTTGAATTGCCGCATTCCAACTGTATATATCCTGCAGCTGCACTCAAAGATGCATCAGACACCAAGCTTCTAAAGGCAGCAGCATTATCAGATTTTATGACACATTCCTGTGGGGAAGTGAAGTCAGCACACAGCAATAATATGGCTTGGCGTATTGAATGTGCAGATTGTTACGTGGTGATAAGTTTAAAACCATAAAGTTAAATTTGTTGTATAAAATGTATATTGTGGCTGCGGAATTAAGCTGCAGCAAGCACATTTTGAACTTTAAACAGTTAAAATGCCAAGTGTCAGCATGCCAGGAAGTGTTGAGTGATCGCCGATCTTGCTTGGTTTTGATTGGTTGAGAAAGATTTACTGATGGGTTCAGTGAGTGAAAGGCGATCAGAGTGGGGACAGGATTGGGCTTTCTCTCCCAAATAAAAAGGGCTGTGTACTGCTGTTTGGGGTCAGACATCCAAAATGTCTGATCGGTGTGCATAGTGAACTGGGTGCACCTTAAATTATTGGTAGTGTTCCAGCTGTGGGCAGGCGTTCAAAGTAAGTATTGATTAGTTGAGAGCACTATGCTCCAATATATATGTATTATTGTGGATCTTGTATAATCCACCAATTGACGTAATTTAGGCTTGTGGTTAAGTCATTTTTGAGCACTTGTGTGCTTCAGTTTATTTCGTTCTGGGAATCTTGTGTGTTTCCCCATTTCAGTAAGGAAGGCTTCGAGTTAAGCCATTTTTTGAGCTCTTGTGTGCTCCACTATTGTATCAGTGACTCTTGTGCGGTTCACTGATTAAATGATGAAGCCAGTTTTGGAGAGGAAACCAGTGTAAATATATTTGTCAGAGCTTTGTTAGCTGTCCAATGTGGTGTTTTGTGTGATATTTGTCAAGTGTTTGTCGTGAGATTGCACAGCAAATCCTGTAAATTAATACGTCTTATTTTTGGTAATTGATAAGACCAGAAAATTGAAAAAAACTAAAACCACAGTTTGGGTCTGACCATGTAAAACGGGTTTTTACAAAATTACAAGATAATGTTCTAGGTTTTATTTCATTTTTCTGATACTGCCCTTTGATTCTGAGTTGCAGCCCGGAGGTCGATTGGACAAGCCAGGACATCACACCCGGCCAACCACTTTGTGTACGGACATTATAGACGAACTGCCAGTTTCCATCATGCTGTGTTTTTTTGTGTAAAATGTGAGTCAATATATATTTGAACAAAAAGCTTTGTCTTTGTGTTCTGTTCACGGCAGTAAAAGTGTAGCGTTTCTATTTTCTTTCTGTTATTGAGGGCCAGGATGGCACAAGACGTGCAAGGTAAAGCCACATCGTAACAAGATTCATCACAAAGAAGCATTGTTTTT
This sequence comes from Hermodice carunculata, assembly GCA_964020975.1. Taxonomy (NCBI): domain Eukaryota; kingdom Metazoa; phylum Annelida; class Polychaeta; order Eunicida; family Amphinomidae; genus Hermodice; species Hermodice carunculata. The sequence goes on along the minus strand of OZ026615.1, from coordinate 13,198,900 downwards.
ATGAATGATGACTACCTGTCTCATAAAACGAGGATGTTCTGCTTGGCCCGTTTTAAAATATCTATGGCAAGGTGAACACCAGGGCCATCAAGGTCCAAGTCTGTGGTAAATGTGAATGTTTCTCGAGGTAAAACAGCTGGAGCTGTACACTGTTGACAGTGGGAGTGTACAGAAGCGATTTCATTCTCCATATCCAGGGCAAAAAAATATCGACCCATTAACTTTGAGAGTTTGTGTCTAGTAGGGTCATTAAATCAAAGGTGCAATGCTATGACCAGTCCATGTATCAAATTTATAGGCACAATTATACACTCATGAGTATGGTTGAATAGAGACCCAACTGTGGCTACTAATAGACCATCATGTGACAGTGACACAAACTGTAGATATTTTTTCACATCTTGGATGTTAGTTTGGTTTTTTTTGTGGGTCTAGTACCTAATGATAGGTGTGCATGAACACTTTTCAAATCCTTACAATTCATTTGATACAATTTCCACACTAGGCTATTGCGGAAAGACATTGCCTTGTTTCCAGTTAGTACGTCACTGGTGGTCACATGATATACTGTGGTTGTCGCATTTCCCTGTACAAATTCACAAATTTGACATGAAGTGCCAGAGCAGTCGCATGGATGTCTTGAAAGAAAGTCAGCCGGAAGGTTTTGAGTACCCGATATGTGCTGGAGATCAATGTTGTAACAGCTTAAGGTAGACAGAAATGTAGAAATACGTAGACTGGTGGAAAATTCTCCTCTTTTTAGCTTTGCCAGGGCCAGAGTACATGCTTTACTATCTGTGAGCACCTGGACAGGGTGAACTGACTGAATGATATAGTTACTCCAGTGGTTGAGAGCAGCTGATATTGCTAGGGCTTCCAAGTCACATGGAAGCCATCTTATTTGGTGCGGTTTCAGTTTGGCGGAGAAGCATCCTCCAAACAACAAACTTTGGTCTCTTTTAATATAAGCAACAGGGAACCAAGACTGTTACACTTTCCTGATGCATCACTTGTGATTATAAGTTTATCTGATGGGCGGGGAATGGTGATATTTATTGAATCAGTGATGGCTGCCTGTGTTTTATGGAAATGTTGTAAATAAGTCTCATTCCATGTGAGCAGAGTATTCTAGTCCTTACCTGCCGTCATGGCCTCCATTGGGGCACGAATAGAGGAGTCATTGTTGGGTTTGGAATTAATGAATATGGATCATGTTTTTCTGTGCTGTTTGAAAATCACTTCATTGGCTATGTTGTGCTGTGGGCTTTGTTCTCCGACTCATAGTTATAGTGGAGGTAGAGTGTGTTTATAATGTTCCAGATTCATAAATATCACAAAAACGATGTAGGCCTACTTTACTCTTTTGCTGTAAACTTAGCTGACTGGCAAGTCGGGAGAACTGAAAGGTGATAGGCCTAACAGGTCTCTTTTTATTTTTGGCAGAAGTAATGAAATTGGTGTTTTGGGTGGTTAGGCCTATACATTTCGGAAAAGAACTAGAGTCTGCAGTTAATGATGAATATTTCTAAGGTTGAGAGGACCGGTCTAAAACCACCAGTTGCTTTTTCTGGGTGACTGCCTGTCTCAAGTCAGGAGTGAAATTTGTTTCTTCACATTGGTATTGGAAGAGAAATGTTGATGCTTTGGCAATTCTGGAATCTCTTTGCTGTCATTTTTGGGTTTGGAATTAATGAATATGGATCATGTTTTTCTGTACTACAGGAATACAAGATTTCAGGTACTTGTAGGATCTGACCCATGAGCGTAATGCCTTTACTGTAGTTGGTGGGGTGCAGTTAGCAATAGGGTGAACCTTATGAGGTGAGGGCACAATTGTACCACATGACCATTCCCAACCAAGGATAGTGGTCGATACTGGGCAGATTACAGTCTTAGGGGCTGTAAGTTGAAGATTACAGTCACGGAAACATTGCAGCACTCTGCTCCAGTTATGCAGAAGCTGTTTGTGAGTGTCGCCCCCTATGCACAGGTTGTCCGCTATCTTCATGACACATCCTTCAAGAAGGAGGTGGCCCAAAACACTTGACATTAAGTTCTCCAGATGTTCAGATGAACCTGGCATGCCCATGGCTGCTCCGGTATATACTCTCAATCCCTTGTGCGGAGACATGACCCCAAGGTACTTTATGGATGCATGTTTCATCGGTAATTGAAAAAATTGGTTGGACATGTCTGTTTTGACAATGTATTTATGACGACCTAAATAACATCACCTCCTTGATGGATGAGGACTTAGCAGGGGGAGGTCGATCATATGATGCCACACCATTTAAGACGGTGACGAATCTGTACCCACCATTTGGCTTATTGACTAGAAAGCTTGGAGACACACATCTCACTTCAATATTGAGATCTTCAGGACAAGCCAATACTCTTTAGCATTCCAATTCATTGAACTTAGCCTGTAATAAATTCATTTTTTCTTTGCTGTATGCTGGCAAATGGACCTTTCAGGGAGGTGGTTCCACTGGACCCATGTTGATGGATGCACGGACTGTTCCGCTATGATTGTTGTAGCAGCCTATGGATTTCACAAACACGTCTTTGAAATGTCATGTAACTGTGTGAATGCATGATGGGTAGTGGCAGGCAAAATCTTGTCTGGGTCAATGGTAATGAGTGAGATGTCGTCTGTGGTAGGAATTGCTGATATAGAATGGTCATGTGTCAGACAAGAGGTCACTGTATTATGGGATTTGACACACATATCAGTGTTTGTTGTAATGTTTGGCACTGGTAAATAAGTGTTATTAACAGTGACAATATGAGCATGCTTGTTGATTGACACAGGAGATGGAGTATCATCAGTTAATCTAACGCGACCAGCAACAGGTACAGTTATTTGTGGTGGTGGCCAATCAGGGCACTTGGACTCCCATCTAGGTTTTATTGCAACATCATTATCCACATGCAAGTCCTGAGAAAGTTGCATCTCAGCATACTGACAAGGTAAAATTACCATGTTTTTCTGTAATTTAAGAACATATGACTGACACAAATGACTCTCGCAGATCCATTGTGATCCCGACAGCTGGTGAGAGGTATGGTTTTCCTTTTAACCTCAAACACTCCATATGGTAAATCGAGAACTAGACCATTGCTCAAAATAAAGGGTACACCAGCAACCATGTCACAGTCAAGTGTGGGGATGACGAGAGCTGTAGGGGTAAACAATAAGTTATCCCGAGTAACTGTCACTGTTGACTCGCCAACTGTTTTGAGGACTGATCCATCAGGTTGACATGCATGATATTAGGTTGGGCCTAATGATAACCCAGCCTTTATAGCAACAGATTGTCGAATAATTGTGGATTCTGCCCCTGTATCAAAGGTCGCTTTGAATGGTGTAGCTCCACAAAAGGCTGTAAAATAGGGTGAGCGATTCATTGCAACACGGTGTACTCCAGGTACATTGCCAGGGATAATCTGTGACTGGAGATCTGTGGGCTCACATGGAATAGTAACATGGGCAAAGTGTGTAGTAGGTTGTTCCAGCTCACACATTGTGTCTATATCTGGTTGACACGGGTCATCATCTAACGCATCAATATTCACCTGTCGGAGTTCGGAGAAATATGCTTGGTGTTGGGGAGGTAGGCATGCACACGATAACCAATGACCATAAGGCCTGTTTGGCGGTTGACATAACACACATATAGGTTTCCGTGTAACCTGAGCAGAGGTACTGGTAGGTCTATAACGAGGTGGAACTTGAGTAACCTTTCTCTTTTGTGGAGAGGATGTGTACGAAGACTGTCTCTGAAAAGTAGGTCTAATTTTTACAGAATCTTCACTGTCTATTGTGTCCACCTCTGCTAACAAGCATTCAACATTCTGGGCAATTATGGGTTGTAAGTCCTTAAGAGACTTGGTCAGAAGGTCATGCGCATATGACCTTTTAACAACGGTAACCAGATTTGGGTGTATGACCTCTAACCATCGCAAAACAGACAGTCTTTCTACTGTAGGTGAAATTTTTCATCCTCTGCAGGTATCTGATCATCATGATTGATTTTACCAGATGAAGATAGAAGATTATCATGAATATGCACCAAGATGTGAAAGTATGAGGTGGCTGGACGCTCCTCTGGCTTAAGTCTCAAATTTACCAAATCTAGGAAAGTAGACTCACTGCGCTGTACACCAAGGAAATCCCGAATGCGACTCCAGACATCCTTTAGTAAAGTAGACTTTTGAATTAAATTATAGTGTATGTAAGATGGGCAGTAACTTGCCACATAACCCAGCATAATTTCCAGGCGATCCAATTTTGTAGATTTGGAAAGGCGAGATGATTCTTTCACCTCTGTGGGGTCATCACTGAAGCCACTATATGGATCTGCCTTACTGTGACCCAACCATGTGGTCTCATCTTTGAAATATGGGCTGTAACCTTTGTCTAAATGTAGCTGATGCTCGATAATACGTTTCCAGTTATTAATTAAATGTGGTGAGGTCAGCATTTTCTGGCAAAACAAATGCTTTCTGACCTGCAGCTTTAATACCTGAGGGTTGGGTTGCCATATTGTTGAAGTATGTTACAGAGTTTTAAAAGGGCAAGGCACACCGTACACATGGTCCTCACTCAGTGCTCTTTGACCTTAAAGTTTGTATCCACTTGTGGCATGCGATATAGGACGGAAATGTAGTATTTATAATAGTAAACCACAGTCCAGAGGCGATAGGGACGGCAACCACTGCCACCACGTCATGTAGTTAATTGAATGACCCCAACTCTCCTCAATCAATACATGCTTTTATATGGAGAACATGTCAAAGTTACACCAAAGTTATAAGGCGGCCATTGCTCGAATATCAGAATGAGGCTAACTATAAAACAGGGGAGCAGTCCTTATTCCTTGGACACGCGAATACAGGGATCAGTCATAACTCTCCTGATGCAGGGTAAAGCTCTGGCCTCTTCCGCGCATGTGTCAGCTGCGATGATTGGCTACATCCTTTACCTTTCAATTCGAAATTATCTCTCCAACCTCTCTCTCTCTCTCCTCAGCAGCTGAACAGTTCAGACGTACTTTCACAAGCTCATTCTTGTGTGTTTTAAAGGTCAAAATTTTTTGCAACCCTCTGCCCCTTCTGCACCATTTGAGGATCATTATCTTGTTTTCTGGGCAGGTTTCCGCCCATCCACTTGCCAAGTTATTCCATTGCAGTATACAAGTTCGATTCAAGCTTCACCATATAATTTTCGGATAATTAAACTGGCCGTTGGCATTTTGGAGATTTTGAAAAGATAAGCCTTCAGCCCCAAAACCAACCAAAATTCTCCGTTGTAGTGAGTATGTTCATTCCTTGGCAACTAGCTAACTCTCGTCACAACCCCCCTTGGTGTATGGTGTCTGTATGGTCTGCTTGGCAACCCAGAATGGAAGATGCATAAAAAAGTGATGTACACAAATTGGTTCAAACTGCATTCAAGGCTCTGTTTTTCAACGTTATAATATTCTAAGAATTCATTGTTACTGTGACAATTCAAACGTACTTAATCGTGTTATCTGAATGTTCACAAAGAGCCCAATAATATAATTTTAGTGATAAATTTAAAAGTTCTTTATTATTACCAACCTGAACTGCACCCAGAGCTGCCCTGGAGGCAATTAATGCATCAACATGCCATCTGGCGGCAAACGGCATCACCAGGGTCACTGCAGACGATGTAAAGATTGTAAGACATAATACTTTCTTGGCGCCATACTTTTCAGCAACAAATCCGCCGGGAACTTGAAGTAACACATATCCATAGTAAAAGGCACCGATGAGTGTTGTTTGGATTGTGGTGTCCCACTCGAATTCACCCTCCTAAAGCAGATATAAGAACTTTGTATCGCTACGTTTATCAATGACAATGATGCCAGCACTGGCAGCGTCACTGTCATTGATAGGGGGGGGGGGGTAGCAGACCGCCAAGAACGGATGTTTAGCAGGCAACCAGGCAGCCAGAAATTCAACACACAGGCGCTCGTAACGTTCAGTCAGTCAAGCTTCCGTGCTAATGATATACGCGGTGTGGGGGGGGGGGGGAGGAGTAGTGGATTAAGAGAGTGGACCTGGAACATCTGTGCGTTCAATAACCCACATAGGGCCATATCTGCAATAAAATATTGTGTATTCATCTGTGCAGTCAATTATTTGTGCTAATAAGATGGTGGCGGATGGGCCTAAAACCACAACGTCGTCACATGGAGCTCCTATAATAGATATAGGAGCTCCACTCCTCCTCCTCCCCCCCCCCCCCCACCGCGTATATTAGCACAGAAGCTTGACTGACTGAACGTTACGAGCGTCTGTGTGTTGATTTTCTGGCTGCCTGGCCGCCTATAAAGCAAAAATGTCAACTCTCACACAGAATTGACATGTCACCTCTGATATGCTCCCTGCGTGAGGGCATGATAGTTACGAGCGCCTGTGATTCAACAGGCCTATCTTAAGTACTGTAAAATGGTTTCAGTCAGCTTACACTAAAGTTTGGATCAAATCAAGTAGGCTGATGGAGAGGGTGGCGGCACTATGGATCGTCCTTTGAGACTACATTTGACACAATTTCATTCCCTTATACTTATTAAAGTATTGGCCCCCAAAGAGTTAAACTAAGCAAAAATTACCAGTCGGAAACAAACAAGGCGTTTTATTATGTACCATGGGATCTGGGGCGTTACTGTGTATGATACCGCAGAAGAAAAAGTGTTATTTCCGGCTGGTTAAGTAACATGGGTGGTAAAAGCGCCATTATCATGGCGCACGCATATAGTTCTGTTGCGTAGCAACCGAGGGGACCGGAACAGGTCTGCAGTTAATATATTTACATATGAATACCTGCTATTAGGTGATCCCTTTATGACATTGCCGGGGACATTGTAGGAAAAGTTGGTAATATAATCATATGATCCTTTAGATTTTGGGTTGCAAGTAAGGAATGAACAAGAATTGATTCAAAGTTCATTTTCTAAGATTTTTTCAGAAGTCTCATTTAAACTAAAGCTACACTGTACAAGGAATGATCAAAAGCCCCACTATCATATGACTCAGTATGGTACACTTTGCATGAAAAAGTTTTAAAAATATAGTTCAATAAAAATGTGTCAATTTTAAACCAAACCTTTTTCTTCATTTCAGTACTAACAATATTGTATATATTTTTTAATTAATCACATGACATAATATATGTGTAATCCGCACATAAGATAGATTGTAGTTTTCTTTGAAACGTTAGAAACGTTATCATTCTAAATCAGTGATTGTACTAATCTAAAAATAGAGCTTTGCGAAACACCACATTTCACTTTTCTGATAATGCTTTATCAAAATATACATTTTGTTGCTGCCCTGTTAGATAACCGCTAAACCAACTGAGTGACGGGGCATGGAAACCTTTTCAGTAATATTTCATGACAAATGGTATCGAATGCTTTGGGTAGATCTTAGAAAATTCAGATGGTAAAAGTTTCTTTTTTTTTTCAAAGGTAATGTTAACTTTATCTGCCAATTTTATTAACTTTATCCAACAATTTTACGTTTTGCTGCATTTTTTATTTTTTTACTGGCTTCAAAAAAAAAAAAGAGTCAAAATTTCCTTCTTTTAAATATAGTTGAATGGAGTGGCTCGGTTTGAAATTTTATTGATTAAATAGGTTGCTTAATTTACAAACAGGGAGAGACGCACACGGATAGGCAAACAAACTAATAAGGAAATAGGATTAAATTTATTCAGTGACTATTTTGATGTCAGCAATGACATTATCAACATTCAGTAAATGTGCGGGGGGGGTCTTGCCTTTGTGTCTGTTTTCCAATCGATTTTTATTTTTATGAAATTTTTATGTTGTTTTTATTTTTTGTGAAAGGTATGTTTATTAGCAGTGTTTTAGTTTCAGAACATAGAGTATAATGTAGTTAATTCGATAAACTGTGTTTATTTTCTATCCTCTTGGTCTGAGACACCCCACGACATGCAACAGACTTCCCAGCACATAGGTGTAAATTGGATACTTTTCCCTGCTTACATGCTACTTTATATAACCCTATATAAATATTGTAGTATCGGAAAATTTACCAACACAAAAAGCAGACCCAAAAAATAAATTGAAGAGAGTCATAAATATGTTTATGAAACACTCTCACAAAATGAGTTTCCAAATTTCTGCTAAAGTCTGTATTTTTTTTTATTCAATGGCTCATGTCAGTAAGAAATTATAAGGTCAACTATTAACTTTGCTCACCCTTCATTCCCTTGGCTCATTGTAATGACATTAATAGGAAAAAGTATTCTGTTCACAAATATCAGGGTATAACATAAAAAAATTCTGTTTACTGTCTCTAGACTAGCTGATTACAAAATCAAATTTGAATTGCACTTTTGTTTCCCATACTGTTATATTCTACAAAGCCGTACTTGAAGATAGTTCAGTTCGTATTTGTGATGTTTTTTATTTTGTGTCACATTGTCAACTCGAAGGGACCACGCTTTCTTTGTTGAATTCAGTCATTATCACATGCTGCCATCTAGTGACCTTTCTTGCACTTTCTGTCAGTCAATCATACTACAAATAGGAGAACTGATAACTGGGACATTAAAGCAATTTTGTTTCTTAAAGATAAGGATTCTAAACGAAACTTCACAAAGGGCCTTGCCCTATATCTGTATGAGCAAAACACATGTCAATCAAATGAAGCATTTGGAAGTGATGTACCGATTGCTATCATTTATATAAAAATCAACAGGTACTTTCCTACCTGTCCCCACTATCGGAGCAACCTTCTCCACGCAGCTCTATCTTTGACTCGGGGGCGGGGGCGTCCCCCTCGTCTGCCCTGTGTTGCTACTTAATAGCCTGGGGAGCAACTTCAGTGTCTGATGCAAAATTCCTATTCTGGGGCTTAGAACTGTCAACCGTATGGCCCTGTATTTACATTTTCAAGTTATGCTCACTCTGGAAAAGTCCCATCATACATGTATATTGTACATTACATTCATTTGACAAATTAACCTTCCCTTAACGCTAATCACTTTTGGATACTACCTCTTCAAAATATCCAATCAACTTGGCTGGCATTTTGAAAATTATGGATTCCACACTGAACGGTTTATAAATAAGTAGTTGGACGATCTCGGGTGGGTGGGGGGGGGGGCAAAGAAGAAGGTTATAATATATGAAACCGAAAGTGTATATTTTGCAAATATGTCAGAGCATCAATGGTGATACGATATATGCTCTTGCCATGCTTCACTTTTACTGCTTATCCAAATCAAATGGGTTTTTGCACAACTGTCCTGCAATCAATGCATTGCGCAATGTTCAAAATGGCACTCACTGCATAGCAGCTCAAGCTATCGTGTCGCATTTGGATTTGTAACTAGTGATGATAACTGCTTCAGACACAACCGAGCGGGCAGATTAAAATGTAGATACTAAGTCATATTTTAAACATGTGTTTAAAAGGACATTTTGCTCTGGTAACTCAGATAAAGGACACCTGGAACCTTGCGAAATATTACGATAACGACCTACGTACAACCCGGGCTCTGCTCTTTCGCCGAGCAACCAGAGCTATGGAGCTATGCGGTTTTCCTGGCCCATTTTAACACTACAGACAAGTTGAAATAAAATGCTGTGTTCGAATTGACTGCACTGCAAAATAACGGCACACGATGGCCACTTTCTCGATAAAATCTTTCCGCCTGAGTCGATCAATTTTTATCAGGGAAGGGCAGCTTGAGAGTACCTCTTTTTGTTCCATTAATATTATCGTTGTGCATTTCTAATAGGCTCTGTCAGGTTACCGGAACCATGTATATATTTCTATTAGGCCTTAGGTAACTTGGATATTTGGTGAAACATGTTTAAAATGAATGTTCTTTCCCCTTTTCCACATTGCCTCCTTCCTCCTTTGAGGTCAGTTTAATTTGTCGCCTGGGCACAGCCGGAGGCACCTGTACATATAAAAGTATTATTTTTCAACACATGAAACCCTTTTTGATACAGAGTGGAGAACTTTCCAACTGCAGAGAGAGAGAGAGAGAGAGAGAGAGAGAGAGAGAGAGAGAGAGAGAGAGAGAGAGAGAGAGAGAGAGAGAGAGAGAGAGAGAGAGAGAGAGAGAGAGAGAGAGAGAGAGAGAGAGAGAGAGAGAGAGAGAGAGAGAGAGAGAGAGAGAGAGAGAGAGAGGGTCTGTACATTTGTCATGGAATGTTTATGCATATTTCATAAATGTTTTATACAAGGAAAAGGCTCAAAAATCCATGAAACAAATGTGGGCATACCAATACGTTCATATTGGTGTTGAACGGACTCGGATGCTGTCAACCAGCATGCGGGTTTTATGTGAATGCAGTTTAGCATGAGACATCAGCTGACCCATTCAATAAAAATGATTCAAAATTTATTTAAGCTTATTTATTGCCTGGAGTAATAAAGATTGTATGTCAAGGTGAGGAGATTAATTTAAACCATGCATTGTTGACCTTTGTAGATTGACGCGTGTCTCAAGTCAGGGGTGTTGAATTTCCTTCATAGCAGTATCATGTACTGATCGAGGAGTCAAGTTTTGCATGCTGTGTTATCACACAAATGGTATATCTGATTGTATGGAGTCACTTTTAGAGTCTGTATTTCCAAAATTTATGGATTCTTTGCACTGTCTAGCCACATTACCTTAACATGGTTTTAAAAGATAGTTGTACCCTTTGAGTATGGGTCATACATGCAGTTGCTGAAAACTATTTAAATTCAGCCCAAGATATTTTAGCACATATACGTCAGCAGTATCAGTCGGACCTATTAAAACTGCCATGACTGAGAAATTATATATTTTTTAGCAATACAGACCTTTTTCTGCACAGGTGGAATAGACTGGTTCCAGGCACCTGTGCCAGGACAATCGTCAGATGTGTCGTTTGTAGAACTTGTCGAGGTGTAGTTGCTCATACAGACAACGAGCACGTTGAACATGCTCCTGTTGCCAAACGTAATGGCTTCTCCCAGAAATATAAGGAAAAACAGAACATAGCGGCTTGGTATACGGCGGAGAAGACCCCCTGTCAAAATAAGGTAAATGTTAAAGCTACATTCATAGAAATTGTGACTGAAATCTTTTAAACAGCCATGCAAACAATTTGACAAAGGGTACCAAATGGAGTGCACTTTGAATAATGCGATTAAATGGTGTTTAAGGAATTGCACTCAATCTTTGCATATGTCTGGATATACTGAAAGTGACATGTCTTATGTTGTGAACCGGATAGTTCTTTCTGTAACCTTCACACTTAACTAAAAAACAAAAAAGTGTTTATTTTTTCTTTCATAAATATTATTCTCTCCGTGTCGGCTGTACTAGAAATCATCATTTTCAAGTGCTGGGACACACTCTTTCTGACAGATAGATAGGGCGATAATGAAAAAAAAGTCGACTCATCTGAAATATTATAGCCTCCATTATATGGAAGCGATAAGAGCACACAGCAACTATTAAATTTTTGCCATTTCACACAGACACATGCTTGTATGATCCTGAAATTCTGCTTTTTGTATTTTCAAACACCAGATTTTCATATTAAAAAAATAATTTTCAGTTTTCAAATCTAAAGGTTCTTTTTAATGAGTTATAATGGTGTAATGGCATATATAGATTCATGCTAAACAGGTAAAAAGTTATTGGACAAACCACACACTTCTGTGGCAATAGATCTTAAAAATATAACAGGATATTCATGATTGTTTTTGACAAATGTTTGTATCCAATGTTAATGCGTGAAATCATTTTTTGCAAACATTTACAAACAAATTATCGAAATAGGATTCCTTTAAAATAGCTGTAAGTGATAATCAGACCCACTTCAAGACAAGTTTTAGCTCCAAACAGGGCCCACTAAAAAGAAATCTTACCACATTGCTTTAATAAATCTTGAGACATACTACTCGGGGTTTAACTATGCATTTAGGTATTCATCACATAACTGTTTGATACTTTGACCCCGGAGGACGCTTATGATAGTAATGATATTAAGGAAGTAATTGAAAGAAACGATAAAGCTTAGTGCCACACAGATTCTCTATCGATATGCGCAAATGCAAACACATTATAAAGGTACATATAAGTATGGATTCTAGAGCAGATTTCACAAAAATTCACCCAGAACTTGAAAACATTTCAAACATTAGGTTTATGGTAAAAGCATTAAATATCAAGAAGCTGTAAATATCTTATCGTTTAACAACATATCATACTGGTAAATATCGATGTGACTTTTGGAAATTACATAAATGAGATTTCATGACCTGCGATTTTTTTTTTTTTTTTTGGTCACAACTGTATCTCCAGGATATGACTTTGTAAAAACCATATGAATTTGATAATTTACCACCAGTTCTTGATGTAACTGTCCCGCCATAGTAGATGATAAGAAGGAAAGAATACAAAAACGTTTCCAGTCTGGTGTCAGGGTCATTATTAGACTGGAACACGATAATCGGGGGGGGGGGGGGGGAGGGTGATAGTGCTATCGCTCTTATGCCTCAGAAAGGCCTATTTGTTTTGGTGTATGTTGATAACAATGACCCGGACTCAGATCAGGCCTATATATATATATTATATATATATATATATATATATATATATATATATATATATATATATATATATATATATATATATATGCAATCGCTAGTAAATGCCATTCAGAAAATGACATTGAGCTTGAAGAATTTCTTACAGATATGTTTTCCCTTTTAATGAAAGTTCGTGAGTACATTATGCCCAATTTAAACAGGTACCTGCCATGGACTACGTGACCTATCATTTACAATACATAAATGTGGTAGCATGTTTCAAGATTCAGTAGTATTTACATGTAATATGGTATAAAATGTATAAATTAGTGAGTACCCCTAAACATGACATCGGGCAATCAGTACAGCATGGATTCTTGATACAGAAGAAGAAGGCAATGGTCAACGTAAAGAATAAAGATAATGCGTGCCTAAACTGTGACATAACATCATACTACCGCCCTCTAAATGCCTTTCTTTAGATAATATAACTGGCTATTTTAGGCGAAATTCGATAAACTCTATTTACAATCCTTAAGCAGATTTTGGGAGTCAATTCGAAAGCGTGTAATATTGCAGTATGAAGTAAAGTATGAGCGTTGCCTCATGCATTAAAAATTTTGAAAAAATGTATGCAAAAACAGGTTTAGGATCTAACATGTATAGCCCCCAATGAATTGTTATAAGATTCCTACTGATGCGATTGTGAACTAGTGTCATCAGATAAATCCGACTGGTCACGAAATGTTAAAGATACATTATGGTAAATTGGTAGTGAAGATATTTGGTATAATAGTAATGATGAATTTGGCGACATCTTTACAAAACTTATTCAAAATTTACTGAGAGATTTTTTTTAATTCAGTGGCATAATGATTTTACATTACAATCCAATCCAGACAAACAAATTAAGAACCTATACAAAGTTTAAGTCGGAGTTTCAATTGGAAAAATGTTTGATTTTACTTAAAGATGTAAATTTAAGTAAAATTTTCACGAAATTAAGAATAAGCGCTCCTTATTTAAATATTGAAGTTGGCAGACACAAAAGACCCCCAGAAAATACCAGAACAAGAACGGTTATGTGATATGTGCAAGAAAAAAAAAAAGAATTAATATCATTATGTGCCTGAATATAAAAAAAATAAAGATTCCAGGGAAAATTTGCTTACAAATATGTCAGAAGTTTTTGTGAATTTTCAAATATTGGAACCGGAAGATACATCATGAAACATCTGTAGAAATCGTTAGATATATACAAGAATTATTTATCTTGAGTTAGGACAATTGTCATTTTTATTTTTCTATGTTTCAATTTGTTATTTTCTTGTCAGTTTTCGGTGATGTTAATTTCAATTCTATTTGATACTGTTACTTGTGTATACACATAATATGTTGTGTCGTTTAAATTGCAGGTTACCATTATTGTAAATGGTGCACCAAGAAAGTTCATCACTCATGCATTAATTAACTCATTCATTCATTCATTCATTCATTCATTCATTCATTCATTCATTATCAATATATCATATTTACATTGGCCATAACATCATCAATATCTCATACTTTACATGATATCATATTATCATCAATATGTCACAGTTTACATGGGGGTATCATCGATATATCATACTTTACATGGACCATAACAATATGTCTGGTAGCAGGTGACCTGTATAAATTGTCTCAATACACAGAAAAGGCGAAGAAATTAAATTGGGATTGCATGGACTTACTGTGAAAATAATAGCAATAAACAGGTTCGAAAAAAAGAGAACTGTTTCCATGAATGTCTTTGGGTACAAAGATGATGCATAACCCCCTTGACTAACTCTTTGACCTTTAGAGGTCACATGTAATTTATAAAAATGTGCAGTGTTACAGTAGCTACAATTTGTGTCCAACATGATCAAATTGGATGATAATTGACCGATTTATAGCTACATGAATTTTTCAAATGGCAAAATGACCTTGACTTTTGACCTCTAGAGGTCACATGTAAATTACAAAAATGTGCAGTGTTACAGTAGCTACAATTTGTGTCCAACATGATCAAAATTGGATGGAAATTGACTGAGTTATGGCTGGAGGAATATTTCAAACGTACAAATGACCTTGACCTTTGACCTTTCGAGGTCACATGTAAATTACAAAAATGTGCAGTGTTACAATATCTACAATTTGGGTCCAACATCATCAAAATCGGATGAATACTTTGGAAGCCAGAAGCAATTGAATTATTTTAATTGCCCTAATTTGCATAATTTTCAAAATCTTGACTATTCAGAACGATATGCAAAACTTCACTGCAGGTGCTATAGCCATGCAAAGTTTAAAGTTTCTAGCTTGCACGGTGTCTGAGTTTCAGACGACACAAAAATCTGGCGGAAAGAAAGAAAGAAAGAAAGAAAGAAAGAAAGAAAGAAAGAAAGAAAGAAAGAAAGAAAGAAAGAATATCGGGTAAAACAATATGTCTGTGTTCACACACAGACATAATTAGTTAATGGACAGACAACGGACGAAGCACGATGGACAGAGGACCATAGCAAATGCTCAGCTGACTACCAGGTCAGCTGGGCTAAGAAATGATAAATGTACAAACCAGTTGAGTGTCCGACACGGTTATTTTTTGGCTGCTGACCAAGTAAAGGCTGCTTGTAGTCACACTGAATGGTATCGTCTTGTCCATCATGCAGCGTTCCTTGATCCATCGAAAATTGTGGAAAGTTGCGGCAGATTCTCCACCGCAATGTTAAGAAGCTGCTGGTTCTCTATCGGTGTCCTTTTTAACCAGGTGAATGCAACGAACATTTAAACAAGTGCACGTTGACGTATGGTGTAAGCTCAAATGTTCGATGAAATTATCCCGAAAAAACATTTTGGAACGTGGTCATGCGCCAGAGCTTTTTGAACCTCTCGAGCTATAATCTATCCTCAGCTTGTCGATGTATGTATATTTTCTTGACATATTTACGCGACATCTATTTGGGTCCCCTTGAAATCAAGAATATGGTGACCTGGAAACACACACGCCAAAATTGTTTTCGTGCTCACACCGCTCAAATACCAACTACAATTTCAACTTTAGCATGCTTTGTTTCTCGCCAAAAAATCCTGTCAACACATTTTTTTGTGAAAACATTTTGCAGGAAAATCGTACCGGTAGATGAAACGTGTCAACAATCTGTGTTTGTTGCCCTCAGGATTCACTTGAGAGGGCCAATGACTCTATAGGAAAAGAGTGTATGCCGCAATCGTGAATCGATTATTGAAAGACGTTAATTACTTCTTATGCTGGCAATGACAGACAGATAAATGCATACACCATATAGGGCAGACGGCCCTATGTGCTGCACAAATTTTACAATCCACGCTGTTTAAGTTCGCAAGAAAGGTGGGAGAAAATATTCTCAAAAGACTTAAATTTAAAAAATATCATAAAATGTAGGTCGTTATATTTGGTGCACAGTGCAATGTATTTAGGTGTGTGTGCGTGTGTGTGTATTCATATATATATATATAATGAAACTACTACTACTACTACTACTAATAATAATAATAATAATCATAATCATAATTGCATTGATCAATTACATATAACTCTTAAAATTAAAGCACTATCGTTTCGAGATATAACCAGAATCAATTAATATTTGCGTCTTCCTTATTTTGAAACATTTTTCCACCAAATTTTTGTGAAATTGTGTCTGCTTATACAACACCGATTCAGAAACCAGATTCTAAAAGAAGAGAAAAAGGATCAAATGTTTGCAGCATCCCTTTCAATCACAAAATCATTAATTCACTGAACATTCAGTCCTTTTTCGAATTGAAATTTGTTCGTAACATGATTCCCAAGGAAGGCAAAATAAAAGATCTCCGTGTTATTTCTTAGAAATATGGCAATAATATTGGACGTAGTATCATAAATTAGAAAAAAATTCTGGCTTCAACAACTCTTGAGGATATCGCAGCTAATCAAAATTGTGACTTTATGTCTAAATATAAATATTCCAATTTTGTTGATATATACCGCAAACATGTATATACAGGTAATTTGGATGTAATTCAAATTCCGTTTTAAAAGCATTGATGAAAAGAAGGTAAAAAATTTCGGATATGTCCTGAGTTGAGCATTAATTGACAGTATTTTTCAGGATATATCTAATGCTTTTGATTCCTACTGTATGGAATGAGCAATGAAAGAAAAAGTAGAATTTCAGAAATTTGAAGGATGGTTATCAAACTTGGAAAGCAGAGTTTAGAAATAGAATTTATCGTTAACAAATCCCACATTAAGAATATCAGTATGTTTAATGTAAAGCAGCTGAAGCTTTCAAAAGCAGTCAGAGGACTAAAGAAAGATTTGTAATCACTAACATCGATAAGGCAGATAACAATTTTGGGATCATCTGCAAAAAAATATATTATCTTGATGATTTGAAAAATAAACTTGGCATAACCAATATTTCAGACGTGAGAGGAAATGACGCATATAAATTACATAGATAATCCATTGATAATTTGATAAACACACATAAGGATGAAATAAAAAGAAATGAAAATATCAAAAGAGGACCCCTCTATTCCACTTTTGCTCTGGATGTCCCAAATTATAAAAATAAATAAATGAATGAATGAAGGAAGGAAGGAAGGAAGGAAAATAAATAAATAAATAAATAAATAAATAAATAAATAAATAAATAAATAAATAAATAAATAAATAAATAAATAAATAAATAAATAAATAAATAAATCAACGAACGAACAAACAAACAAATAAATAAAGAAAGAAAGAAAGAAAGAAAGATTCATATCTGGTGTTTCAAAATAGAAACTGTAAAATAAATTATTTTGAAGTAATGACAATTCTTCCGAGTTTGTATCTAAAATCAAAGATTTAAAATCAATAAATATCAACTGTTTTTATTTTTCTACACTGTACACAAATCCACCCATAAATAAAAATTCTCTATCAAAATTAATCAGCAAAATAGTTGAACATAATGGCAAACGATACATACATATTAATTCATATTCGAAGAAAGCATATTGGTCGTATAATAAATATTAATAAAGTAACATTTAATCTTACACTGTAGTAACTTTGATAAATGCTATAAAATTTCTTTTGGATAATACTTTTGTTCAATTTGGAGCGTTTTTCAACAAATAAAAGGCATTCCAATAGGTAGCAACTGCTCTCCGTTATTTGCTGATTTATATTAAAACGTGGCTTGAATCCAATTACATGGATGAATGATAAAAAAAAATCATTTGGCTAACAAAATCATCAAACAATGCAGGCTTTATTGATGGCATTCCTTGTGTAAATGGGCAAACTTTTAATGAAAGCACTTATAAAATCTACCCAAAAGTTATCCCTCAGGAAGGTAACAATTCAGATTATTTTACAGATGTGTTCCTGGATTTGGATATTCGGGTCTCGAATGACAGGTTTAGCATTACAGTCGGTCATAAAATTGATGAGCTTAACTTTGAAGTATTCAATTATCCTTTCCCTCACAGTAATATTTCAGAAACTATTGGATAAAATACTTTTTTGTCACAAATTTTGAGATTTGGTCGTATCTGTTTTAAAAATTCAGGACTTTGCATCCAGAACTAAATTTATTTACAACAAACTTGAGTCAAGAATATACAAGCATTTATTTTCGATCGAATACTTCTACAAATTTTGCTGTAAATATCCAGAGATATCCAAAACATGTTTCAGAGCCTGTACCCGTACATGTCTTGCTGAGTAACGGCTCCTTGCCTACGCTAAATATCCAGCAAACCACATAATAATGAAAAAATATTGATGTGTCGAATGATGCATAAGTGAAGCTTTGCATATAAATGCAAAGCTTCAATATGAATAAAGAATACCTGTCAAAATATACATAATTACTTAATTTGTATTATACAAGTTCAGGTAAGAATAATTTGACCTGCCCTTGAACTAGTATGTACCCTTTCTAGCGGGATAGCTACCCTTAGTTGAATCACCTGTCAGTGTGTAACTGAAGTAGATATAATAACTCGGGCATTATAATTAGTCTATATGATAAACAACTAAACAGTTACAGCAAGGCTACCTGTATAAATCCAGGGAATTCCTAACAAGTACGATAACAATGAACATCCTGCACCAGAAATTTAAAAAAAAAAAAGAAAAACGATGATGACACTTACTCCTCATTTTGAAAGTCTCCAACCAATAAAACACTATTTTGCTGCCAACCCTGAGTTAATGTTTCGACAAAACGAGTCAAGTTTGTGACATTTGAGTCACAACTGTCAATTTTGAGTAATTTTGGACATTGAGTAAATGTGCACTTAGACATGTCAGAATAGAATTAAAGTCATAAACATTTCAGTCAAGAAAATGTAATCAAAATGTATTTTTCTTCACCCGACTTTAAGTACAATTATGCATCTTTTTGTAAAATGGATATCATGTAAAATGCATATCATGAAATTTTGTGCTATATATTTAAATCAAACTTGTTTTAAAATACCACTAAATGCGTTTCTTCACATGTGGAAAACCATTTGGGACTAGGAAATATGTGGAATCATGTATGAATTGGCTGGTTGCAATTGCCCGTACGTGCACAATGACGGCTGGGAAATGACCGGTTGCAATCAGCAGTGCATAGGCCTATGCACTTTAATGGCTGTGAACTGACCGTGAAGTGTTTCCACCCAGGTCCTAGCCGGCTTCAAGGGGCCTTGAAAGTGGCTGGCACCATTGAAAAAAGGTCATAACTGCTTATGCTTGGTGAAAACAACCGGCAGCAGATGAAAACAAATCCCAGCTACTTGTAGTTGGAAATGGTTGCTTGTACTGCATTCATGATTTGTGTGGGGGTTTTTTCTTTCTTTTTTTGGGGGGGGGGTGTTTTTGTTTTTGTTTTTGTTGGTTTGTTTGTTTTTGTTTGTTCGTTTGTTTTTGTTTTTGTTTTTTTTTTTTGCTATTTTGTTTTTTATGTTTTTTGTTTGTGCTTTGTTTTGTTTATTTGTTTGTTTGTTTGTTTTTTTAATTGGGATCATATTCAGCTATTCCCCTGCCAAGTATTCCCAGCATGTTCCACTCGGTTCCCAGAGTTTAATGGGAAAGGTCTGGGAACTTGATGGGAACCTGTAGTCCTCTTGGTAAAGGAGGGTTGGTCACAATAGCCCATACAAGCACAATGGCTGGCACCGTATAGAATACTCGTAATTGCCCACGAACACTTGCCTGGCTGGGAACGAAATTAGCCGATAACCAGAAGAGGTATACTTCCACCAAATTTGAGGGGCAGACAGTCAAAAAGAGTTTACGCTTTACCAGACAAGAACGAGATGAAAACATATCATGAAGGAAATTTAATCCAAAGCTAATCACTGTCTTGTCTGGGGAGTATGCCTGTGTATGGTAATATTCACATCAAAATAACAAGGCTGAGTCCGATGCATTTAACTCTTTCAGTGCCAATCACGTCTTAAGTGGATCCACTTAAGTCAAGCTTGTCTAAAATTTCATTAGGATGTCAGATTCGTATTCCTCGTAAAAATACCTTTCATTCAAGTACGAGCATGCCTTTAGTTCAGGAGTGTTATCTCAAGTCAACAAACAGCTTTTCTCGGCGCGCATTGAGCGCAATCCGCTTCATGCGCGCCGAGAAAAACTGTTGACTTTGGCGTTTAAAGAGTTAAAAATTTCAGTATTTACCAAGTGTACAATATACAAAAATAGTCCTATGGATCAGGACTTTTCCAGAGTTACTATGACGTCCATGGGTGTACCACTTAGTTGCCATAATAACCATTACCATTGAGATGTTATAAAGCTTAAAAACAAAACTGCATCCCTACTCCATTAAAATGATTACTTTTCTGCTCTCTTGGAGTTTAACTTTGCGTTTCCTTGGACTTAAAATGTGAACATTATAGCATAATGCACATTATATACATGATCGTCATAGCAACATACATGTAACTGTCATCCTGAGAACTACAAGGCAGTTTTCGGCTGAAATATTGCCCAGCGGGTATTTTTTGTGATTTTGTTTTTGTTTTTGTGTTTGTATTTATGTTTGTTTGTTTGTTTGTTTTAACTGTTTGTGTAAGTTAATTTTATGTGATGATTTGGACCAAAATAGCAAAACTAGGAATATGACTCAATTGTGTGTTTTTTTTATTATATTTGGAACAATCCATGCTAATATGGACATGACCGGTGGGAAATGAAAGTACTGGACTGCATGTGCACTGTTTTCTGAAGCTAATCTGTAATTATTTATATTTACTTTTTATTTTTGTACTCTTTCCAGATTTAAAGCTACTTTTAACATTTTACAAAAAAAAAGTCCATGTGGACGGGACATTGTAAAACTCATTTATTTTGACAGATTTATACAATGGAAACTGATCATATATCTTTGTCTTGCTCTTTTCTTTTTTTTTTTCCTTTCTTTTTTCTCTCTTTGCATGTTTGCCGTACTTCCCTCATATCTTTCTTCAACACTCTCTCTCCCTCTTTCCCTTCCTTTCATCTTCCCTTCCTCACTGCTTGCTCAATGTCTATGTCCCCTTGAACACACACCTGGTCCAAGCCAGAAAGTGACCTAACATTGAAATTATGCACCTGACTTGGAAAAGTCATGATGATTAAAAAAAATTGCAAGTAAGGGGCAATTAAAATTTTAAAAGCTCCATATCTTCCAAACTATTGGAGGAAAACACAAAGTTGTAACTTGCATATATAGGTTTAAGACAACAGGCAAATCCAATAGCATACAAACAAAACTTGGGTAATTTTAATGTACGCTAAATTCACCAAATTTCTCCCCAATCCACATAGAGGACTTTAACTGTTTGCTGTATGACGTACTATTGCTTGACCTCTATGGTGCCACGCAACCATTTTGCATTCATAATTAACCAGCTTGAACCTGTTTCACAGGCAGCTTTCTATCCATGTATGCTTGGAAGGTTTGGGACTCCCAACACCTGTGTAATGAGGCTCTCAATAAAACACAGGGTATCTCTTTCTGTTCATGCAGGAACAGATTGACTCCATGCTCCCATATGTACCAGGCAGGCTATAGTTTACACTAGTGCAGAAGAGACCTGTCACTGCACCATACTAAAAATGGTCTCCTAGCTGGCTTGTTTTTGCTTGAGGCAATGTCAGTCTGCTGAGCTTATCAGTCCCAAAGGAACACAGGATCCAGACATCTGGGCAGAACAAGCCTGAGTGTACCCTCTGTTAAAAATAGACTACATACAGAGCTGAGTCGGCTAGACCAAGGAGGCTAGAATTTGTGACATCTCAGTTGACACTTTCATGTCTTTGTTTTCTTGTAACCAGTGAGATGAAGCCTGTTCTTCAGTATCTGACATAAGGTTCAAATTCAATAAACAAAAAAGTTATTGAAATCTTAGGCCTCTATTGAAAGCTTCTGTACATAAATGATTAGGCCTCTCACTAAGAAATAGGCCAATCTATATTGAAAGCTTAGATCCATTATATGCCCCAAACAAAACAAAAACTGCAAAAGGCCTATGATGTATATAGGCATATATATATATATATGTATATATATATATATATATATATATATATATATATATATATATTACATATAAATATATATATACATATTTATATATACATATATATACATATACATATATATATATATATATATATATATATATATATATATATATATATATATGCCTATGTACATCTATAATCTTAAGACATGCTGATCTTTTGCAATTTACGATATACCAGCGTCACCCCCCACTCCCACAATATTCACCGCTGAGGTCAGGTCTGTCCTGCAGCGCAACTGTACCATTTTTCAGATCAGGAAACATTGAATGCTCATCTGACCGGGAAGAGCTTATTTCATGGGGATGTGGTCTCATGGATTATTTAATATATGGTTTTCTAATGCTCATCAGAAACATGAATGCATAGTGATAAGATTGAACGCAATTGGGAGTACAGTTATGTGCATCCAAAGAACGACAACATAGTTCAATGTATGGTATTTGGACATCAATGACCTCCCATCATAGATGCACAAATGCAATATCACCCCCATGTTCAAACTTACCCGTGTGCTCGCAGCAATGGATAACCATGTGCAATTTGGAAGTCCAACCATAGTTCTAGAGTTATTGTTACCCAGAAAGCATCCGCACGCACGGACTGAAGAATGTACGCACAGACGGATGTTATTGTCATTCCTGGTTTAACGTTATCGGAAGCTGTTCACTTCACTTGCTTATGCCTAGGCCTACTTATTTCAAACAATGCCACACATTAGATGAAGGTCGACTGCCTTTTTCTGCATAACGTCTGTTCCCTACTAGTGCTCTTTCAGGTACAGGTACATGCACATATATTGTCCTCCCCCTGTCTCTCTCTTACCTCCCATATCCCTCTTGATCTTTGTTGTTTGTGTGTGTTTCGTTCATGGTAGAGGTAGTTGCAATCAATTTCGGCGGGATATTTTACCGCCTTTCTGTGTATGTCTAAAGATTAGAAAAGATAGCATTTTCTGCACATTATAGTTTGGACATATTTAAAGATTTTTTCTTGGCCATGTTCGCATATATATAAATATATATATATATATATATATATATATATATATATATATATATATATATATATATATATATATATATAAAGTTTGATGTCAGACTGAGAGCCAACCACTTTGGTAGACCTTTAACACAATATTCTTCGGGTTACAAAATATCTTATCACACACAGTCATTTCGAACAGAACCAACAGTATCTCATATTTTTAAAAAGGGCTTTGGAAATTTTTATACGTCATAGAAATTTTATTCAAATTTTAAAAAAAGATCAAATGTAAAAAGCTTCAAAATATTAACTAAATGCTTTATGAAAAATTTGAGACACGGTTTGATAGCCAATAATATGCTTTTTCTATATTGATCAAAACCATATGTTTAACTTGAAATGTGAGCTCTTTTTTGTGCTCAAAATATGAAAAATTTAATTATAATTCCAAAACTAATTAATGTTTAATGACTGAACAGTTACAAAAGATCTGTCGCTGGTTTTACATTTATCAAGATGTCTTGTTTCATTATATATATATATATATATATATATATATATATATATATATATATATATATATATATATATATATATATATGTATGGATATATATATATATATATATATATATATATATATATATATATATATATATATATATATATATATATATATATATATATATATATATATATATATATATATATATATATATGGCCTTTACAAAAGGTGCGGTTCAGTATTTGGGGAGGCTTGACAAAACAAATATTGATGAAAACTTGACTGCATTGGTCTCTGACTTCACTGGCTGATCACATAAAATCTACACTTTCATAAGAATTTAATTTATTTAAAAACAAACTTTTTGTATGGTTTTCAGGCCATACTATATTATGTGTCACCACCACACCCAGTTTACATTCTGATGGAATAAATCACGATACCTTTTTCCATTTTTCAGAACTTTATAAAATATCAAAAAATGCCAAGCCAAGCTTTCATTTAACACATAGCAGTGATTATTCTAACCCCCATACGTAAACTGTTTCTTAGTTAAATTGTTTCCTGATATTTTCTAGCCTGTGGCAGTTTATTGAGTCTCTACTCAATTAGTTCAATTAGTCAACTTTGAGTGATTTCTAAGTTATTTTAAAAGAATTATTCATTCCAATTTTTCCGCAATCTTAAAAATCTCGCTCCCAAAAACCGGTTGGCTGATTGCTTTGAAATGCAAGAGACCATGTCTGGGACCCTATACCAGAAGTTGCTCATCAATGAATTGTTCAAATTCGTTCAGCAGTTGTCAGTCATCTGAGCTTATAGGATGGGTGGTGGTCCGTCGTCTGTCCGTCTGTCCACATTTGACATTTTTGACTTCTCCGAAACCGTCAGCCAGATTCACTTCAAACTTGTTGGGAATGTACTTCAGAATGACGGAAATTATGAGCCAAAATGTGTTTGAACATATAAAATTTCATATCTCGAAAATTAATTGATTTAGACATGCCAAAATTAAAGGATACATAAGCCATGTCCAAAACTATTATGTTGCGTAACATCAGTGACCTGAAAGTTAAAGAGGTGATTTAAAATGGCAGGGTGTGGCTTGGACACCAATGGCAAAGAGAGTTGAGCCACCGGATCAGAATGGCACTTCATTACATTGTACAAAAACCGCACTTGGTGACCTACTTTTAGAGTAACCTTGACCCAATCATCATGGACATTGGCGCTCATCCAAATTTATTGTTTTTCTTCAATAATTCGAAAGGTTTTACCCGGATTTGAACAAACAGACCATGTGTTAACAACTGGATGTGAGGCCAATTTTTGAATTCGAATTAAAGGTCAAGGTCAAATTTCCAGTCGGAATACAGGGGGTTATCTTGTGAATACTCTGCACTCCACTGTTTATTCAAGTTACGCCTATATAACTTTTAGGACTTATAAAGTGTGTGAAAATCTATGGGGACGTCAATGTAGGTGGCGGCACCTATAGTACTATGTAATATACGGGTCAAACTGTGACAATCTTGTGACCGTTCCAGCATTCTTAATTTTTTATGGATCTTCTGAAGAGGTCAAAGTCTCAGTTACTTATTAGACAGTGTCATTACCATATCCAAACCGTAGTCCTAACGAAACAAATCCAAGTCAATTCCGACCAAAGGCAATGTTCCTTGGTATGTATAGCTGAAACATAAATTTATAGTTCGTATTTACCCAAAAGAGACCAAAACGTAAGTGCAAAGGTCCATAGGGGGGAAAAAACCTTATCTAGTATTCACATGACAGAATGCAAAAAGTTTTGTTTGAAATTATAGGCCTATTTCAGTAAATTGGCTTGAACAGTTGTATCATTCATGCACATACAGGACCATTCAATTTATGAAAAGGGACCAAAATTTGCATCACATCAGAGAATTTGTAAGCGGAGGTTCTTAACTTGTTGAAAATGTCAATAAAATTCAGTATTTAAAAAGGTACTACTTGCAACCACCATCTCAACAATGATCATCATCCATATAAGTCCACAAAGTGACACCAACACCAACATCAATCCATCAGAAAAGCCCTCTAGGCCTAAAATGACCATCAATTAGAATCTAAACAACATGATTATATAATTCGATGTGTTTTAGGCATGTAGTTAAAGATATGATGTTGTTTTAACGGAGATAAACTAAGAGTATTTCAAAAAGAAAAGTGTTTGAATTTCCAAATATAGTAAGTACATTGGTTCAAATGTTAAACATCAGCCAGAAGCAAGTGACATTAGGCCTCAAATCATCAAAACGTAGTCAAAAATGCATTACAATAGTCAAAATTTGTAAGGATAGCAGTCACATTTCAAGTTGGTTTCCAGAAGTATTTTTGAAAGGATGATACTAGTGGCGCCATCTGTTTTTTGACGGAAAGATACAAAATTATATACAGGTATCTCGAAAAAAAAATGATTGAATTCGACATGCCACATTTATATTATAAATAAATAGATCATGTCCATTTCTAATACGTTTTATAAGATCAAGTACCTTCATCTAGTTTTGTTAGATCATACGACCTGTGAAATTGAAAGACGTAATTTTGTAATGGCAAGGTGTAGCTTGGACATGGCATGAAACATGTCTTGTTTGTACACCGTGAAAAACAAAAACGGTATTTTCATGCGAATAATTTATATACATACACATATTCACATACATAATTTCTACATTCTAGGTTTGTCCAGGTTGGTCTTTTCATTCAAAAACTCCAACTAGAGATGTGGCGCCAACACTTTCTTAATCCACTCCCGGCACTGGACCCTTCATTCTGCCCAGGGTCGCGTACGACCCTTGTCTGCCATCTGTAGACCAGTCACTAAATTATCTGAATGTCTTTAACCGTCATTTATACTGATACGGTAGTTATACTGATGATCAGCTTGACGAGGTAAGCTGTGATTCCATTGCTGATGATCAGCTGGAGCAACTAAGTCCCGATTCCATTGCTGGTCCACACGCACTTGCCGGTTAATGTTTGTATCAACAGGTTTGCTTGGGTCATCTGACTGGCAGCCCTTCTTGTCCCATTCTTGTCTCTCTCCAGAACCAAATATGACAAAACTCAAAAGTGCCACGACCTCCATTCCTGCAGCCATCAGGAATACATTTCTCCACTTCAGACTGCTCGGCTAAAAATCGTAAATATATGTTCTTAAAAAAGTGAAAGGTAATGCACAGATACATTTGAGGGGAACATTAATGGCAAGCGTATTTTTACTCTCCGTACTTTAAATATGATACGAACATGGATGTGTCGACATTTTTCAAGTACAATCAACCAAACTTCATGTTGTGATGCTTTCCTTATTCACTCATGGCCCATGCACTGTGTCATGTTGCATTCACAATTCCAAGGCGTTGGTTTTCTTTGCATCATGCAAGGCAGGTGGCAGAACTGTCTTGCTGAGATTGGCTCTGTGAATGTTATGACCATATTTTCTTGACAACCATGGAAATTAAAATTCTATTTCCTCACAATTCTACAAATCTTTAAAGGCCTTTCCATTGTCAGAATTGTACCATCACGTAATTTTCCACTGTAAAAAAAAAACAAAATTAAACGTTTTGTCTTACCCTCCCCTGAGTCAGTTGTCCCACCAAAAGAGGGCCTACGAACCCAGATGCTGCAACCAACATGTTTGAAATACCCGTTATGGTGCCTGTAGTATAAACAAAACAGAAATTTGTTATTTCACCGAAACTATTTCATGGTTTCACAATGTCAAATAATACATGTATATATTCAAGACAAGGTATAACCGGCTAAATTAAATTGTATTACATTTTCAATCCAAAGAACTGTAAGGGTAATCGTTGCATTCCTTAGGAAATAACATGGTCTGGAGAGGCATTGAGGTTACACATCGAACTCTACCATCAATGTGAATCATAAGGACAAGATAAAGCTCTGCTCAAAAATACCACTTATATATATATAACTATATATATATATATATATATATATATATATGCAAAACAGCCCTATTTTTTTTATCTATTAGCTTTCCTTCCCTCACTTTTTTTCAAATTCATCCATAAAGTTACAACAGTTTAAGCTAAGAATGAACTAGTTATCAACATATAACATTTTATTTTTGTATTTGTAAAGTTTCTGTCTGCAATTCGCTGTTCAACTTTCAGAATGGAACAAAGAGACAAAGCATGGAGGAAAGAAAAAAACGAAAAAAGGAAGGAAAGAAAGAAAGGAAGCATTTTTGTTTTATCTTCTCTGCCCACTTTAAAGGTTTTTAACAAATTTCATAATTCATCTCGTAGGGTTCCAGATATATGCTCCCGGACGGATGGACAGGGCCCCTATGCCAACTAACTCTATGCCCCCTATGCCACCTTGGGTGGCGGGGGACAATCAAAAGGAATGCATGCATCAACAGGAAAGTACTCAAATTAAAAAATGCATTAAAATCAGGGATCGAAGGTGACATCGCCTGATACTCTACTTTGTAAAACATTAAAACATTTCCACCAAGTGTCAGCGTTTTCTTAGGGACGGATTTTGTAAAGAATTCGAAGACGAAATATAGCGAACAAAAACCACACAAATCATTTTAAAATAGCAAAAACTTTGAATGACCATTGTAATCCCCACTCGCTTGTCCGACAGAAATCAAGGATCCAGCATAATGCCACCTGATGAACAACTTTGAACCTTCCACAAGGAACAGGTCCGTCAAGTTTCAATCTGAAGGGCGGTTTGCAGAGAAAAGTAGTAAAGAGCAAAACACACCAATTCGTCGAAAAAAGTAAAATTTTAGCACCACCTGCTGAACAAAAATTAATGTCTAGGGGTCCCCGGAAGTGTCCCTATGCTATTTCGAAGCACTTGTTTAAGTAAGTTCAGAAAAGATAATTTAAGATTTTCCAGAACAAAATGAACAAAAGACTTCCTAAAGGTCCAAACATCAGTGAACCATGACCATCTGAAACAAAAGTAAAATTGCAGTGCCACCTGTTGGACAAAATTAATGTAAAGGGGTCCCCGGAAGTATCCCTATGCTATTTCGACGCAATTAGTTAAATAGTTTCACAGATTATTTATGATTTTCCCCGAACACCCAACCCCCCACCCCCTCACACTCCCCCCCCCAAAAAAAAAACAAAAAGAAATGACCTATGACAAACAGTACAAAGTAAAGTAAGCCCAGCTTGATTGAATATGAGATTGGAACAATCCCCATTGACTTACACGTTTATCAATAGAAATGAATGCATTAACCGAAAGGTTACCAGAATTTTAAAAAATTCATGAAACATCAGTAACCCAGAGTATGACCATCCAGCGAACATATTTGTTTAACCCTCCCACAAGCTACATTTCCACTAAGTGTTAGACCAATTTGAGTCTCAGTTTTGAAGAAGTCCAAAATTGTGAAAACACACAAAAAACGTCAAAAATTGAAAACAAAATGCAGCGCTACCTATTGAACAAATTAATTTCCATTGAACAAATTAATTTCTGAGGAAAGAGTCCCTGTGTAATTTTTTTCAGATTTTGCCAAAAAAAATGAACAAAAAAAAAACATTACATTTTTTTTAAAAAATCACTGGAGCATGACCAATTGAACCTACTTGGGAGAGAACCACCTAAGGTACATCCCCACCAAGTTTGAAGTGAATGTGAATTTCCATTGCTATACATGTTGAATTACATGGTAATCAAAAGGAATGCATGCATAAGCTGACACATACCCGAATTGAAAAGTTTGTTAAAAATCAGGAATCCAAAGAATCGCCACCTAGGGCACGATTTTGTTTACCCCTTCCACAAGCTACATTATCACCACCACAATCTGAATGACAGGTTTGAAGAAGTAAAAATAAATCATGAAAATAGAAAAAGATTGCAGCGTCATCTCTTGAACAATTTAAGATCTGGGGTCACCACAAGTGTCCCTACACAATTACGAAGCAATTGGCTTGGCAGTTTCGGAGACAATTTTTAATACTATGTCAAAAACCCACCCAAAATTATAATTTAAAAAATCACCGGTGCGTGACCATGGAAACAAATTTGATAGAGACCCACCTAAGGTACATTCCCATCAAATTTGAAGTGAATATGGCTAGTGGTTTTGGAGAAGTCGACATCGCACGACGGATGCCGAGTCATAAGCTCAGCTGAATTGTCAGTCAGCTGAGCAAAAAAGTTGGAAGACCCAATCTACAGTGGATCCTCCTAACGGTTTACAAGACTAGGTCAAAGTTGAATTGTACAAGGCTACGGACGGCGAACTATCCTGTAAGCTCAGCTGACTGACAAGGCAGCTGAGAGAAATATGCATCCAAACAAGCTGACCATTTATGCAAAGCTTGATTATGGGAACTTAGTTTCATGCTGCTAAATTTCATAATCTCAGTTGAAAATCATGGTCATATGGCTATATCCGCAACAACATTGGCGATTAATTTATTGATATATTTACAAATCAAGTTTGTATGATCAGTTCCATGAAAAAACTGTGGTTTTTTTATAACCAGTAATTTTTTGTGTTTGCGCATATGTGATTACGTGCATCGGCATACATTTGATCGATCTTGACCTACTTACAAAAAAACTTTTCCTGGTAACTCGAAAAGTTATCAATGTTATGCCGAGAAACACTTCTAGACAGAATTTTATGTTTTACCAGTGTGAACATCTGTCATGGGATTGTAGAATGGAGAGCTTACTTTGTTGATTGCTTTGCAATCAAAGATAGCTGGTTGTTTAAAATTATTATTGTCATGGGGAGGACCCCATCGTACTCCAAACAAAACAACTGAATACTGTGGCCTCCCCCCCCCCCTCCCTGGATGTGTTGGCAATTTGCAATAAGGGTTGTGGTTAGGAGAATCAAATATCAATAAAGAACAGTAACATGAGCCAATGAAATAGCTGACCTGCTGGGTTTTATCCTTCTAGGCTGAAAAGACTGTTAACACAAGATTCGATGAGATTGGAAACATTTCAACAGGTAAGACTCAAAAATCGCATGCTATATCTGTTGTCCATCATTCAAATCTTGTTAATATTATAGAAACAGACAGGAGGCATTGGTCACACTTACCGCAATACTGAGGGGCGAGATCAATTGTGTTGATAAAATAGCCACCTGAGTTGAGGCTACTAAGCATCTGTCCAAGGAAGAAGACAACAACAAACAAAGTCTCATTGCAGTCTAAAAATCCCATTAAAAGTATTGCCAGCGCATTTGAAGAGAGACCTGTGAAAGAGAAATGAAATTGTCTGAGCTTGGCAAAAAGCAAATATTTCATTTGTATACGTTCAAAAAACTACTGCACACATAAATTGGTTTCTTTTGCAATTTTCATAAAGTTGGATTCATCCGACCCAAATGTATGGAATGTATGTCACAGTTAGGTGAAAAAAGACTGGTAAAGGTTATCGCTTTTCAGCTTACCTCTCAATATGTGTGTGGGTACATATGAACTGTCACGGGTCTGTTCTTGTTCCAAAAGGGAACTTAGTTTACCTCTTGGCCGAATAACGGAATCAGTTCTTTCTTTATTGTTGTTAATTGCTTCCTATTTCAGTGACTCAATGACGGTTTTGGAGAAGTCCAAAATACCAAAACACGCAAATTCATCAAAAAACAATAAGATTGGAGCACCATCTGTTAAGGTTATTACACTCTCTGGGTGCCAAAATGGCCATGTGCCACTTCGTATCAATCGGCCAAGCCGTTTCAGAGAAGTTTTATTTTTAATTTGGCCAAAAATTGAGGAAAAAAATCAATAAAAATCCAAGAATCACTGGGGCTGTGACATTTTGACCAAACACACTAGATATCACCCCATGTACATCCCACTAAGTTCGAAGTGAACCTGACTGATGGCTTTGGAGACGCAGTGGAGACGCAGTCGAAAATGTGAAGCACCATTGCAATGATCCCCATTGACTCACATTGTAATCAACAGGAATGAATGCACTAACCGGTAATTACCTGAATTAGGAAAAAGAAACACAGTTAAAACTCCGAAATGAGCAGCAACACCACGTCGTTAGCACCAATTTTGACCCTTACAGAAGGTATATTTCTTCCAAATTTCAGCATAACCTGAGGGACAGTCTTCGAGAAGTCGAAGTTAATAGCAAAATTACACACAAGACTTCTTTGAAATTTGGTCAATAATGAACACAAAATCATTAAAAAAAAGATACAAAAAAGGGTGACCATTTGAACCATATCGCTAGACAAGCACCAAGTTTGAAGAGCATCTGACCGACGGTTTTGGAGAGGTCGAAAATGTAAAATGTGATGTGTCGACGAAAATGTAAAATGTGAATGGACGACGATGACGCTGACACTGACGACGACGATCCAGGACCAAAAACATGGCCTCAACTGCCTCACTGACTCACAAGTCAGCTGAAGGAATAAATGAAAAAACAGTGTTTGGCTATTGATTATCAGAAAGATGTCCGCATAATTTTCTTAGACATTAGTAAGGCATTTGATAAAGTTTTGCACTCAAGCCTAATATGTAAGTTAAGGAAGGCTGGCGTTACTGGAAATTTTCTTGAATGGTTTTCTCATTACTTAGGCAATCACTAGCGGCGAGTTGGGGTCCAGGGTCAGTCGTCCAATTGGGGAAAAATTAATGCAGGTGTGCCCCAAGAATCAGTGTTAAGCCCACTCTTGTTTTTAATCTATATCAATGATATTGTAGACATAGGTCGTTCAAAAATGAAACTGTTTGCTGATGATACTTCTTTATATCTTGCAATTAACGATCCAATTGCTGCTGCCAATATTCTTAACTCAGATCTCTCTGATATTGAACAGTGGTCCCAAGACTGGATAGTAACTTTTAATGCCCTAAAAACTAGCTCCATGCTTATGTCTCGGAACACGAACCCAGCACATCACCCTCACATCAATTCCCAGGGTCATATTTTGGATGATGTATCTCAACGCAAGCACACTGGGATCACAATACGCTCCGACCAACGCTGGTGTGATCACATTACACAGGTCACAGTTAAAGCTGCCAAAATGATCAATATTATGAAGAGTCTAAAATTCATCTTAGAAACACTTTGGAAACTATCTATATTTCTTTTGTCAGGGCTATTCTTGAATATGGTAGTCAGGTGTGGAGTGGCTGTACAGCATCTGACGATGAAAACCTCGAAAATGTTCAGCTGAATGCAGCCCGTATTGTAACCATTGCAATACATGCTCTATGAAGAGATTGGCTGGCTGACTTTGGCTGAATGCAGGAAAGCACAAAACTAACTTTCATCTATAAATTGGTCAACAAGCTTGTGCCCTAATCTCAATGCTGTATTATTAAAAATACTACTGATATTCGAACATATGACATTGGACAATAATTCGATCATCCCTATTTTATGGCCCGGACAGAACTGTTTGATAAATCTTTTTCTTTTTTCCTTAAATTATTCGACTTTGGAATCAACTCCCTCTGGATATTTAAAACTCGGCATCTATCATGATTTTGAATCGAAGATAGCTAAAAAGGTAATACGTCCCAAGTCATGTTGTTGCATGGTCAGTGAGGAGTTCACGGGAACGTCCCCTCAAGTTAAAGACCTCAATGGTAATTACATAAGGACTGTGGTATATGTGTAACTGGTTATTTTAGCTTCACAGCTGTCACTGGAACAGGTTTTATGGGTTTAAACATATAACTGGTGCAGACCCCCTGTCTTTCTTGTCTGGGTGTTGTGATCTGCAGCATGTTCCCAACTCAACGTGCGTCTCGTGCTGTCCTGTCCACACTTGTCTTTTGCTCACGAGAGGGATTACTATAGGGCTGAGTCCTCTTTCCCAATCAAAAGTTGGCCATGACCTGTTAAACAAACTTGGTGGAAACTCAGCCAAGGTTGATCCCTACCTAGAGGATCTGACCAACGGTTTTGGAGTGGAAGTGGGGAATGTAATTGTGGACAGACGACCAACAGACGAACACAATATCCTATATTACTGGCAAGTCAGTTGTGCTAAAAAAGACCATCATAATGTCTGGCCAATGTTTTGACACTTTCCACAGTAAGTATATTTTGACATCAAACATCTGATGAACTGAAGTATACACTCTAAACTAAGGAAGAGTGTTTCAAATTAATATATCTTGATATGCTCCCCAAAAAACAGGTGTTTAAAGTTAAGAAAATTCAGTTATCAAATGCAACCCCTTTTCAATAGACCCTATTAACGAAACGTTTTTCCACATTAGTAACTGGGGGTTCTACTTTGCATCTGACCCTTCACTTGTCCGCATATTTGAGGTCACTATGTATATAAGAGTTGATTCGATATTTTTGTGAAATTATGATGATCACTTGACCAAAATTAATCGTTGTGCACATATTGAGACCTAGTTGCACCAATGCAGTGGAGTTTGTTCGCTTTCGGAAACTATATACACTTTATAACCAATGCATCAATCATTTTATTAGACAACTATTAAAAATTCCTGGTAAAAGGCTACACATCACTAGGAACGCCGTTCGGCGGCGGTGGGCAGTGGCCGGAGACGGTTTGCGGCGATCAGCGGCGATCGCCGTAGAACACTGCCAAAGCTTACAGCCTGGTTTAGCGATCTTCTTGCTGGCCGCCAAGCACCGCCTGCCGTCAAACACCTCTGCCCACTGCCACTGAGAAACTCAAAGGCAGCCATAGGGCGCATCTATTTGTGCCATATATAAGCTAAGTGAACAAATGCAAGAACTGATTAGTACAAGGGGAGGAAAATAAAAGTTAGTATTATACATATATCTATGTGGGCAAAAAAAATGATCTTTATGTACTTGTGCTTGCATGTATTTATAAAAAATTGTGCTTGGAGAACTGGCATTGCCCATATAAATTGTAAAGTTATTTCTACATTTTTACAAGTGTACAATAGCTTGATTTCTGATCAAAGGGCTCGATGTTCATTTAATAATTAAGGGGCAAAAGAATAAAACTGTAAGGTATTTAGAATCTGTTGCTGATATCCTTTCCAAAAATGTATACCTTATACAGGTTTATAAAAAACTTTTCATTTTAGTAGACCAAAAATGTGATTATGTTTAGCAGTTTACAGGGCATGACTATATCATCGTAAGTGCTTAATCCCGACTTCATTGACTTAATTGTAAACCAATGAATAGGCGCCACAACAATACACAACGAAACAGTAGTACTCCCATAAGCTGTCCCTTTCATAGATTTAACCGGCATTAATACCTGACATAGAGCAACTAATGGAGTAGAAAGGTAACCAGTACTAACTAACTGACCATAGATCTATGAATCCTTTAAATGCAAGACGAGTACAGTGCATGTGACAGGAGAACCCCATGCTTTATGTCATAGCCTACAATCTGTGACATTATATGAAAGGTAGCATTCAGAGGTAGCAGTATTGTATATACATGTACATGTATATGCGAGTTATGGGTGTAGTAATAATTTGTGAAATACCTAAAATATTCATTCTAATAGTAACAAATATAAATTGTGTATTAGAGCCTGACCTAGCATGCACTCGGTACACATTACTGATACTGAACCGGGTGCCGTTCAGGTTCGGTATATGCAATTCAAACATGAAAACGTTCGACAGGGGTTTATAGCTGTTACCCTTTTGCACTGGGGCATTACTATTGTTCATGTAGTTAAGGTGATTAATGCAACCCATGCGACGCATTTAATTGCAAAGTATGGTTTGTTGCATCGGTCAAAGTGTATACAAATACGAAAAGTAAACTCAGTGACCTTTTTATCTAACTTTATTGCTCACCTTTGACAGTGATAACCGAACCTGAACCTTCAAAAGCCAAACCCGAGCCAGGCTTCAATCCTGAAACCCAGTAAGCTCAGGTTCGGTTGTTCGAGTTCGGTCAGGATTTATTATATATATACATACATACATACATACATATATACACACATATATATATATACATATATATATATATATATATATATATATATATATATATATATATATATATATATATAACCTTGTTCAAAATCCATGTATATGTATATATATATGCAAACACATAAATATACAGTATGTGATAATGTTAACTTGTATTTTCGTTCCCATTTTGCCATCATGTTCCTAAATTCATTCACCCAGCCAATGTCTGAAACAAATTTATAAATGCTCCCTGGACTCATTGAGTTTCTCAGCAGCGGGTGCCTATCGCCACTGAGCACCGCCGACTGCCACCGAGCAACGCCGACTGCCGCCATCACCCGCCCACCGCCCCAAAAATGTGCCATACGCCGCCAAAGGATGTTCCTAGTGTATGCTAAATGCAAAACTTTACCCTGAGCCCTTTATATGACATATCTTTGAAACTAAGCAGACTACAGCATCATCACAGTCCTGTTGTGCTATGAGCACCCATGCGTTTTATGTATATTGTCTCGTTGCTGTGCCTACATGCTGCTTGACATTTTTTTTTTTTTTTTTTTTTTTTTTTTTTTTTGATTCAACATTTTTATAAAATTGTATGACATGTTAGATAAATTTTTGTCCAACAATTTTCTGGCATGGCCAATTGGATAACTACTCTTTGATATTCCGGATTATTATGTGCAAAATGATATCACTTTGTCGAAACTGGATTATTTATGCACAGACCTTAAAAATGTGATAAAAAATAACTGAAAAGAAAGAAACACCAGAATTATTGCCTGCAACAATACTGAATCGACAATCCCTAAGAAAACACTCACGAAGGAAAAATAATTGACAGTGGCAGGGCGTGGAAAGAAAGTTGCTAATCACAGGCCAAATATCCAATGCTAAAGTTGTGCACAGATAAGTTGCATATCTACTATCGAGTACTTGACCTGAACATTACAGACAGCACTGTCTTGAAATTTTACAGGACAATATTATACACAGTCAGAAGCAACATATACAAAGAAAAATATAAAAACAAAAGGGTGGGAGACCAACAACGATAAAGATTATGACCGCATCCAAGTGATACAACTTGCTGAACCACCTATACATTTGGTAACTGACACCATTAGTATCACACACACACACACACACACACACACATATATATATATATATATATATATATATATATATATATATATACATACATACATACATACATACATACATACATACATTGATTGGGGGGGGGGGGGGGTAGGCCTGACAAAAACTTGATAAGAGCAGCACCGGAAGGCGTTAACCCTTGCAGGAGCAGCATTATTATTTCCATATGTGCGGATGATTATGTGCAAGTTCAAACTCTAAATACCCGTGGTAATAATGCAGAAGTTTCTGCTGCGAAACACCCCAAGACTCATTTTCACAGCTTCACAACGGCTGTATTTTTATGAAGGCTGGTTGACATTCACACTTACCAATAGATGACATCAGCTTTCGCGAGCCTGTTCGGCCCAGGAGCCCCCTTGCTATCAGTTGATCAGGAATTATGCCCGCCAGTATTGTTACAGGAAGGGTTGCAAACAATGGGCCCGACGACAGTAAGCCATTCTACACGTAGAATATTTTTTATCAAAGATCCGATTTCTGACAATACAAAACATGCATATAAATTTCCGGCCACACAGCACGGGTTTCACGCCTGTTAATCGCAGAGAATACAAGGGCTTATCGCCGTCACAGACATGGTAGATACACCTTATTCACAAAATCAGTGTCTTTCAGAAAGATTTAGGTTTACAAATGCCTGACTCATATTTATTTGGTGCTTCCAAAATTGGATATTATAAAAAAACCTGTAATAAGTATTCTATTTTTCGAGTATATTCGTAATATCCCGCTAGCCTGCGCATGCAGCTACCCATATCACGCAAGGCGAGTCTATGATCACTAAAACAACCAGGTCAAGTTGTGGCGGGAAAATTAAACACATGCCTTATATACAAATCTGTCATAGGTCTGATTTATGACAATACAAAGAACATCAAATTGACAGATTGTGGGTCTATTTCCGTTGTATTTTGTCATAAGAACGCAGATCAATATTTGAAATTATTGAATAAACAAAACACATTTTGACATAAAACGAAAGTTTTCCATCATTCGCCAATTATTTTTGAAATTTCTGTGTGTACGGTTGAGTACGTTTCTTCACAATAGAATGCTAAATTGAATTTTCTGAGAAAACATCTAGAAAATTCTCACATGCACTGCGAAGACAGTCACATAAAGTTCACCAAGAAAATAAATATATTTTAAACAATTACTTACATGTGTGCTATCCAAGTGCAATATTTGTTTGAAGTATAACGGGACGCAGGAAAAACTGGCACTGGAACTTATGGCATCCATAAGTGACGTCACCAATAGAGCCATGAAAGGTACGCTCGTCAGTATAGAAAACCATGGTGGATTGGAGTACTGAAATCATTAGAATTTTAATTTGTGTCTTCCAAACTAAATCGTATTATTATCTTTGTTAAGCTTCTCCTCGAAAGGATGTGGTTTTGGCGTTGATTGATACCGTGACTAATTGATTTAACCTGGCCGTAGAAGCTGAACAATATCATCGATAGTAGTATAGTTTGATCCATAGCCGAAATGACGTAACACCACTTAATCTCAAGATCAGAAAAAAAAATGAAAATTGATTTTATATGGCACCATAGTTGAATACTGGACATGTTGGGACAAGTATGGGCTAAATCAGACCCAGTTCAACTTATGTGACACCATTCATAACCTAAACTTTCTCTGGACAAAAGAAGGATTATAGCTCCACTCAAGCTATTGTGAGCGACCAGCCAACTATTGTCACCCTAGGGTGCAATTTACGTGGGTAGGTCAAGCTGACTTTTATTCGCAACACATACGCTTTCAAATATAATTTTATCCAGCCAATAATTTCTTTCATCACAGGTCCAACCAATTCATGCCTTCTTCAATATAAAAATATCCACTGGGCCAATACAGTTCAAACATGAACCAAAATGTATTTTCGTCACCACTTTCTGCGTATTGCACTGAGCATGTCCACACAGACGGTACCCCAACCATTACCTCTGATACAAGACAATGGACACTCCTTTTTCAATCAAACCATGTCTTAGCATGCATATCAGTCTTACATAACTTTCATTGCTATGAATGAATCCCTACAGAGGAATGATTATAACATGCCTCAGCAAATTCCACTAAAAATGACATGATAATCCATATACACAAAAGAAATATGTTTGGTCACCTGTGATGTCAGCAGACACGTCCAAATGCATTTAAATATTACTGCCTAATTGCAAAAATCATAGAGGCATGAACACCACTGTAAAGTTGAATAAAAATGCCCTGCATTATGATAACTGCTGATGTGTTGGCCTGTTACTTCTGGACTGCACAAAGCTTTGAGTTTTCACCTGGTCAACACACCAACTATTATTAACAAATCCATGACAGGTAAGGTTACTGAACAGCTATTCATTTGTAGGACTTCGCTGAGACAAAGTTGTATATGTTCTTATTTACCATTCTTTGATTGATAAGTAGCTTTCATATAATTTCATAGGCACAACATGGTACAGTCAGAAATAAAATGAAAGAAAGGAAGATAATATAACATGAAATAAACAATTATAAAATATATAAATATGATAAAAATTGAAATGAAACAAGATAAAAATGAAATGAAATGAAATGAGGGAAAATAAAATAAAACTTACTCCTATGTTAGGAAACAACAAAGGTGATAGTGTTTTTGTGGAAACATCATACAATGCAGCATATGTTTACTTTGTGACATATAATTTCAACACAGTTTCCTTGGGTATAACAATTATTTTCAGTCTGTCCATATCTGGCCCTTTATTTCCAATATTGGGTTCCTGGAATCCTGTATCATTTTTTCTTTCTGATCTTGCATGGTCTTTTCCCCTGGCAGCTATTTTATTCTTTTCTGTGCTTTGACAGCATGGATTCTGCAGCTCTCTCTCTCTTCATTTCTTATATCTTTCAGAGTGACCTTAGCTTGTTCCAATGTCGTAGCCTGACCAGGTTAAAAACGGGTTTGTTCGGCTCTTTTGATCATTTGCTCCATTCTGGGTTTTCATCTATGGTGTTAAACCCTATGGAGGAGTGAGGAATATTTTCTTTCGCAATGTTTTCAAAAAAGGTGACCCATTTCGACCTGTCCTTCTTGTTTCTGACGATCTATGACTGTCATTTTTTCACGTTTTATTTGCTCACACGTCTCTCCACTTATGGAAATTCTCTCAATACACTTCTACATAAGATGTTGTAAGTGGAGTACCTACTTTAACCATGAGCCCCTGTAATCAAGAATAAAGATCGAAGCTCCATGGAATCCAATCTTTTCATGTTGCATGACTTGTTCTTATATTTCATCATGACTTGCTTGACCTGCTGCGAATTGCCTTGGTTATCTGGTCTGATCAGTTTGTCCCTCAGTTTCTCTGAATTGATATGTTGTGTGTCTTGAGACTGCAAAGTTGTATTAAGTGGCTATGTGTTCTTGCTAACTTGTTGTAACCATATGTTTTTCGCATTTTGATCCAAGCTTTGCACTTTCTTTAGATTATTTGACAAGTTAAGTAGCCGTTGTCGACCACACCCTGGAACAGGAGAGTTCTTTTTAAATTATTCCAGGATGATTGTATTGTTTACACTACTTACTGGAAAAATGCACTCATACCCGTTAGCATAGTATGCAAGTCAAGATACTTCTCACATCAACATACTTTGTCAACATACTTTGCAGGTCAAAGCAACTTATATAGGTTACCTATTTCAGCAAGACACAAACCAAGAGTTAGGCTTCTTCTTCTTCATTTGATTGTTCCTCCGTTTCATCTGGTCCATAGTTTTGGATGAGTTTCTTTAACAAGAAGTTTTGTTTCTTTAGAGCTGCATGCATAGCTTCCTGCCATTCCATGTCTTCTTCATCGATCAGCTGATCAATGGTTTTCTTGATGGTGTTGTGAATTCTATTTTTTCCAAGGATCATACATTTCCCATCATCTAGCATATTTGGCTTCCATGACTTGAGCAAATTGTGGAAGTCCCATGATGATTAACATGCAAAGCTTGACAGGTGTTGATTCCAAGAATATTCTCTGTTGGTCATTAGCAAATTGTATGTTGGAGTTTTAATGCTGAGACATTTGGTGTCTTTTCCTGCTGTCAGCCCTGCAAATTACTGCAAATTTTACAATAATATATCATCCTTATCTGTAATCAATACATTGGCTTGCACAAAACGCTCACCCTACTTATAGAATTGTACTGATGGTGGTAGTGGCAGCAAGTTGGTGGTGGTGGTGGCAGAATGTGGTGATGTGGTGGCATCAGCATGTTGGTGATGGCAGCACGTGGTGGTGGTGGTAGCATGTGGTGGTGCCAGCATGTGACAGTGGTGGTGGTGGTGCCGTGGTAGTGGTGGTGGTTGTGGGTACTCATCACCAATTCCAACTCTGATATGTTTGGAATCACAGAAGTTTCTAGCATTGTCATACTATTTATACCGATCATGATTACCTTTCCACTTCTGAAATAGGTAAAGTGAATACCGTTTCTCTTAAACATGGCTGCCAGAAAAAGGTCTTATTCAGCCCTTACTGTCTTGACCACTTGTATCAGATTAAGCGGTTTGCTCAAAGTATGTACTGCTGACATGGTGACTACCTGTATCATAGAGAGCATGACATGAATCAAAATGAGAAAAAAAAATTGAAACTGAATTGAATTTCCATCTTATTTTCTTTAAAATACCTGCAATTTTGCTCAAATGACATGAAGTTTGATCAATGTGATACTTCAAGTTCAATTTCAAATCAATCCAAAACCTCACACTCACAGTATATGAGGTTTGTTCCAAAGATATAGCATTCACTTAAATGGAGAAATTGTCAGTTGGATGATTTCCGGTAGTAAATAACATCAAATTTGTTTAATCAAGATTAACTGATAATCTGTTTGATCAGAACCATTCCATGACATAAGCCATGGACACATTGGTATTTTATTCTAATACGACCACATAAGATCTAGAGAATAATCAACTTGTGTCATCTGCATAAGGTACTGAAATTATATTGTCTGATAATGCACCAAGGTCATCTTTATACGCAAGCACAGAAGCGGGCCCAATATAGACCCTTGGGGGACCCCACATGTGATTTTCATAGAATCAGATTTGGTATTTGAAAACATATTATTCCCTCTCTATTCCTCATATCACTCTTGAGAGCGATGTCTCTTATTCCATAAAGTGACAATTTACTGAAAAGAACGGCGTGGTTAATTGTGTCATGTGCTTTCGATAAATCAATAAGGACACTAACAGCATATTCATGCTTATCGAGAGCTTCAGAAATTCTATTAACTAGGTAACTTACTGCCATATCAGTACCAATATCTTTTGGGAAACTGAATCGAAAAGCAGAAAGTATCTGAAGAGTGTCTAGATAGCTAGTTATGAGATTATGAACTATTTTTTTCAATAATTTTAGAGAAAAAGGACAACAGGGAAATAGAATGATACTTGGTAAATAATTGAGGGTCACTGAACCA
This sequence comes from Hermodice carunculata, assembly GCA_964020975.1. Classification (NCBI taxonomy): domain Eukaryota; kingdom Metazoa; phylum Annelida; class Polychaeta; order Eunicida; family Amphinomidae; genus Hermodice; species Hermodice carunculata. The sequence continues at coordinate 13,156,637 of OZ026615.1, read as the reverse complement.
CATTTCTGATAAATAATTTAGGACTATATCTGTGTCATCAACATGATTGAATGGCATTGCATTCTGAAGACAGGAGGGACATAAGCAGTTATCATCAGCAGAGTTCATTTCTGGGCGGCGTATCAGATGACAATGATACAAATATAAGGTACATTTGAATTGGTTGCTATTTCCACCCTTTTTGTTACAGATAGCATAAACTGTCATGTTACATGCATGACAACATATTTAAACATGAACCATTACATATGAGCACAAGTTAAATCATGATCATGAAACTTTCCCTGTGAGAATATACACTCTGAAAAATGTCATTGCAGATATTAACATATTAAGTGAGAGTGAGTAAGTAGAGGTGTCACTATCCGGATGCCGAGAGATAAACCTGTGACAAAGACAATCTAAACAAAACAGTAGGATTCAATACATATGTATATGCATTTTGAAAGATATGTGTTCTATAAGATTGGAAGTGCTCCATGACCAAGCATTGAAAAAATAAAGCAAAGAAAAGTATATAAAGAACCATATTGTCCATCAATGTATGTAGATGGTGAGTCTTTACATACCAAGCTTGGTAACTTTGTCACACTAATATTAGAGCAATTTGACAGCTGGCGTGGTCACAAAATACATAGGATAGGTACAGTGCACCCTTACAATGTGGCTGATGTCCAGTAATATGAGTCAATCTTAGGAGTGCCTCAATGCGGCCAAATTATGGAGCAAACTAATATTGCAAAGCCAACAGACAGTTGAAATGTCCATTACAACCTGTAGAAATGATTACGGAGTTGATCCTTTCTCTGTGCCCAGAAACAGAGCAAGATCTTCCTCGCTGGAGACTGCTCAAATTTATATTTTGTCTCTCATTCACATGGATGTGCCCATCATAGGTCCAAGTATCATTGATTTTGTTGGTACGTTTCAGGATTCTAGCTTTGAAGAACACTTGTGCATGCTGTTCTCTTGGATCATCATTTATGTCAATATTCTTTCTGCCCATGGGCAAGGTAGGAGAGCCAGTTGAGCCATTGAGGATTATGCTATTTTTGATCAATCTTGCCTTTACTCCAGTGTGTTGTAAACTTGACTATGATGGGTCTTTCATTACTGGGTAACATGGTGGGACATGTCATTTTCTGCTATATTTTTTATGGGGTGTCCATTAATTGGTTGGCCATGCCCAGAATAATCTCATCAGTGTTCTTGTTTATACTTTCCTTTATACCTGTAACATGAACCAAATTACGCTTAGAGTATTGTTGGAGTTCCTCATATTTCATGACCAACTCTTTTAATGATTTCTCCAAGACATCTATTTTGTCCTGTTTTATCTTTGACTGATCATCCAGAATCTTAAAATGATAGGCACTAATCTTGTTTGAGAGTTCATCAGGGTCTAGCTTTGAACTTTCTTTCAATTTTGTCATGAGAGTATCATCTGAGAGAACTTCAATTACAGCCATCCACTGAAACACCATCAACAGACTTTTGACGCTGACCTTTACCCCTTGTAGACATGCTTGATGAGACAAAATAGGAAACAGTAACTTGTAGAAGGATGACAGTTTGTAGGCACATTTGGGACACAAGGAATCAAATTAAACTGTTAATAAACATTGCCATCGATGCACTAGGCTAGCATAGTACAAGGTATGCTAAGAGTTCTGGAGTTGTTACATCATGGTTTAATGGCTCATTATCCCCAATCATCCATACACAAAGGTGAACTGAGGATAGTCCCTGTGTGTCACAGTAATCGCAGAGCCACAATAGCTCAGTGGAAAGCTGACAAAGGTGGAGGGTAGAAATATTTCTCAAAGTTCCCCCAAAATCCAGGTAGGAACAATAAAAAGTCTTCAGCTTCTGTTGTCACTGTGTACTCGCAAGATTGCCCTCCAAAATGTATAGGTAGAACTTCAGTCGATCTGCTGAAACCTGGTGCTCAGATTGGAGTGGTGACCAGTGAAGTCTACCACCGTGACCTTCAGCACATGGTTACACATTTTAATTCTCTCTCTCTCTCTCTCTCTCTCTCTCTCTCTCTCTCTCTCTCTCTCTCTCTCTCTCTCTTATAACAGTTTTCCACATTGGCAACTATACTACATGAGATGAGGAAAATTATAGTTAACACTCACACTGGTATGACCATAACATTGTCATGGTAATGCAACTTGGGAGGCAATTTGGTGGGTAAAATTGAAATGGCTTGCCCTGTTGTTGTAGACATAACAGGACTAGCTGCTGTCCACCTCCTGTTTTGTATTAGAGGGCAACCCATATGATTAAAGGACGTGGTTATGGCTTGCAGAGCTGTCAATGAAGTACAGTTGATAATGACTCTCTGCGTTTTGATGTCAAAGGAAACAAGGGAGTTAAATATGTGCACATACTTTGGTGATAGATAGGTGAACTGATCACCAATCAGACTGAACTGCTTCATTTATGCCAGGATGCTGGTAGGAAATGACGCTGGCTGGGTCAAACCTTGGTCCACACAAAAAGGTGGAGTCCACTGTCTGTAACAGCTGCATGTCTTGGGATGAATGGGACAGATATTCATCAAACACACATTCCACAGCATGATAAAGAGCTTCGTGGTGAAAATATAACTTGCTGGAATACAATATATATGTGCGTGACCTCTCTGTCATTTAATATAGAAGAAGGCATGAAATTGAGGGGGTGAACTCAGTTTTCATACAGATTGATGTCTAAACTGAACTGGTGAAATGCCATGGGGATACAATAACTGAATACTCGAGTGGAAACATTTTTTTCTTTTGTCCAGAGAAGATTCAGGCCCTGACTTTATCATGTACGTTAATTGGACTGGATGTAATTTGTCCCAACATGTTCAGTATCTGATTATGGTGCCATTTCAAGTCTATTTTTTAATTATTTTTTATGATCTAAGGTTATGAGGGGTTACGTCATCGAGGTATGGACCACACTACACGACTCTCGATAACAGGAAGTACTCTTATTTACTGAGATCCTGTTTTGCCACCTAGGCTGTGGCAAGGAACTTGACAGGATGGAAGGCATATTAATGTATTAAGCATGGCTAAATAAACTTCTGTGAAAAAATTTACACCTACAGAAGGAAAAACGCTTAAGAAAAGCTGTTCAATAAGTTAAACATACATGTACCTGATGCCAAAACGCATCTATATATAAACTAGGCAAAATTAATAACCCTCCACTAAAAGCAATTCTTATATTAAAAAAACACACACATATTTTGAATATATAAAATGTTTCTTTTATTCTGTATACACTTTAGAGTAAATCTGTAGAGGAAATTCTGATCAAATGAAGTTACGCTTCATTGCACAGTGTCAATAGGCAGACAAAGTCTGAATCACAAGTTCGCAAGAGTACCTGTAGAGCGCTCAAACATGCATATGAACTGAGTGCAGAGTCCCATCAGAAGTTATCACGGATGATGCTTGGTTGCATCAAAAGTTATCACAGACTGTACTTAAAGTTAAGGCATTGTCTGAGTTCAATAGAGCAGAAATTGACTCATCACTGTGTCACATAAAGCAAATTTATATGTCCATTCAATAGGATGTGTAGCCACCATGGTTGTCAATGCACTGTTGGCATCGTTTTCGCATGCTGTAGATGAGCTTTCTCACAAGTGCCTGAGGTATACTGTCCCACTCCTCCAGAAGATAACGCCGTAGATCTGCGAAGTGTGAGTTAGGACACATCTTCTGGTACACATTTCTTTTCATATGGCTCCACAGCTTTCTCACAAGTGCCTGAGGTATACTGTCCCACTCCTCCAGAAGATAACGCCGTAGATCTGCGAAGTGTGAGTTAGGACACATCTTCTGGTACACATTTCTTTTCATATGGCTTCACAGCTTTCTCACAAGTGCCTGAGGTATACTGTCCCACTCCTCCAGAAGACAACGCCGTAGATCTGCGAAGTGTGAGTTAGGACACATCTTCTGGTACACATTTCTTTTCATATGGCTCCACAGGTGCTCAATCAGGTTGAAGTCAGGTGAGCATGCTGGCCATTCCATCACCTCAACACTCTCAGTATCCAGGTAATCACGAACCACAGCTGAAACATGTGGCCTGGCATTGTCATGCATCAGCATGAAGTTGTCTCCAATGGCACCCGCATGTGGAATAACATGGGGTTCCAGGACATCTATTATGTACTGTCTGCTTGTCATTGTTCCTTCCATGATGACGAGGTCTGTCTTGCCATTAGCAAAGATGCCCGCCCACACCATGATGCTGCCCCCTCCGTATGCAACTGTGGGCTGAACACAACAAGCAGCGTGTCTCTCCCCTCGCCGTCTCCATGCACGAACACGTCCATCACTTCTGTGGAGGGAAAAGCGACACTCACCAGTGAAGAGAACATTGCTCCATCCTGCATGTGTTGTATGGACATGTACTCTTGTCCACTGCAACCGAGCAACCTTGTGACGTTGGGTAAGAAGCGGCTTTTTCACCATGCTCCTGGACCTTAAACCAGCAGCATGCAGTCTGTTATGAACAGTCTGGGTGGACATGCGTCTTTGGTGAGGATTGGCTCTCTCCAGCTGGCTCTGAATACCAGGACCTGTGCGGCTCCTACTCCTCAGTGCTGCATTGATGATGAAACGGTCTTGTTGCCTAATGGTCAGCTTTGGCCTTCCCGGGCTTGGTAAATCTGCAACATCATTTGTGTTTCGGTATTTTCTCAACAACTCATTGATGGATTTGTGGTTCACACCCATTGCCCGTGCGACAGCTCTGCAACTTTCACTGGCTTCAATGCGACCCATGGCTCTTGCCCTGTCCATTTTGGATAGCCTTGGCATGGTGATATTCACAGTTTGATCAGTGATGGCGAATCCATAACTGACAGAATCAAGAGGGCTGTGTGAACAGCCCGTGTCTCAGCTGATCTTGACATTCATCACACTTGCAGCTCTATGAGCTTGGGAAAGGATCGAGGACACCATGTTCTGAGTAAGTCTGACCTTTATAGAAGAACACTTACATGTGCAACATCAAAGTTCAAGTAGTTCTCAAGTTATAATGAAGAGTAAAATTCATGTATGTTGCACTGTGACCCCACAAACGAGGGCAAGGTCATTCATGTACTGTCTCAGCATGACCTTCATACAGAATAATTAACGTGTAGCTAACTCAAAACAGATCTCAAGTTATCAAGTAAACAGTAAATTTCGTGTCAGTTGTCCTGTGAATTAGCATTAGATTGCCCATTGACTTACATAGTAATCAATAGGAAAGCTGCATTGAACGATAAGTACCCGAATTAAAAATCCTTAAAAATCAGGAATCCAAAGCAGTGCCACCTAGTAAACAACTGTTTGACCCTTCCACAACAACATATCCATCACATTTCAGCTTAATCTGAGGGACGGTTCTGAGAACAAGAACAAGCAAAACCTTACAAAATATTCATAAAAAAGTTCCAGGGCCACCTGGTGAACAAATTGAGAACTAGGTGTCCCCGGGAGTGTCAATGTACGATATCAAAGCAATTGGGTGAGCGGTTTCAGAGGAGAAGAATTTTGAAGGTTTGCCCCAAAAAAGAACAAAAAAATTCATAAAAAAATCAAAAAATCAATAGAGCGTGACCATTTGAACACACTTGGTAGAGATTCACCCAACGCACATCCCCACCAAGTTTGAAGTAAATCTGGTCACTATTATAAAAGTTATGATCATTACAAGAAATTCCCATGTTAAACTTTCCTATTAAAACTTTTGTAGAGATTTTTGAAAAAAAAAAAATCATAAAAAAATCCAATGTTCATTGGAACATGACCATTGGAACAAACCTGGTAGACACCCACCCAAGGTACATTGCCACCAAGTTTGAAGTAAATCTGGATGACGGTTTTGGAGAAGAAGTCGAAAATGTAAATTAGCATTAGAATGCCCATTGACTTACATGGTAATCAATGGGAAAGGTGCATTTACCCCAAAGGAGCCGAATTGAAAAAATCATTAAAAATCAGGAATCCGCAGCATTCCCACATGGTGAACAACTTTGTTTGGCCCTTCCATAAGGAAGATATCCACCACGTGTAAGCTTAATCTGAGTGACGGTTCTGGAGATGAAGTCCAAAATAGCTATAACACACAAATATTCATAGAAAAATAGAAAAAAAACTGCAGCGCCACCTGGTGAACAAATTAACAACAAGGAGTCCCTAGGTGTCTTCCTGTGTGATATCAAAGCAATTGGGTAAGCAGTTTCGGAGATTTTTTAAGATTTGTCCAAAAAAAACAACCAAAAAAAAAATCATTAAAAATCCAAAAATCACTGGAGCATGAACATTTGAACAAAATTGGTAGAAACCCACCCAAGGAACATTGCCACCAAGTTTGAAGTTAATCTGGATGACGGTTTTGGAGAAGAAGTCGAAAATGTGAATTAGCATTAGAATGCCCATTGACTTCCATTACAATCAATAGGAAAGCTGCATTGACTGACAAGTACCAGAATTGAAAAAATCGTTAAAAATCAGGAATCCGCAGCATTCCCCCATAGTAAACAACTTTGTTTGACCCTTCTGCAAGGAACATATCCACCATGTGTAAGCTTAATCTGAGTGATAGTTCTGGAGAAGAAGTCGAAAATAGCTATAACACACAAAAAATTATAAAAAATTAGGAAAAAATTGCAGCGCCACCTGGTGAACAAATTAAGAACTAGGAGTCCCAAGAAGTTTTCCTGTGTGATATCAAAGCAATTGAGTGAGCGGTTTTGGAGAAGAAGATTTTTTAAGATTTA